>BQNB010042669.1:0-21802 GCA_026074375.1 Tanacetum coccineum
AACTCCTGAATGCAACAAAGAAGGGTTTGGTTGCCATAATGCCATTGCGTTTTGAAAGTTATTGATTCTAATTGGACCAAAAAACAATAACAAAATAAGCCCAGGAGATGGTGTGATTGGATCATTTTTTAATTAAAACATTTACCTTTTAAAATGATCCCCGAACAAGCAAGATACCCCGCGCGTTGCCGCGGGCCTTATTAAGGTGCTTATAAGAAAGTCACGTAGCATTAGTACATTTCCATCCTTAAACAGACAATGAAACAACCCACAAAACAAAGCAAATAAATCAAAATTTGCCCAGAAATGGCTATGACATATCACACAATGACACTAATCAAAGAATCTTGTAAAAACAGAATGCCAAACACTTGTTGATACCAAAAGTTGTAACTTTAAAACATACATATACTAAAAGTTGTAATACATTTCTACAGAAATGGCCTGTGTTCATACCTTGGCTGCACCAAATTTGATAAAATGTGCTCTTTGTTGTTCCACCATTGACTTTTTGACCGCGATTTATCTTCAAGCTGTTGCACCTTCGTCTTTGATTCATCAAAGATGATATTCAACCTCATTCAATGTCTTCTCGAGTTCAGACATAAGTAAGTAAGGAATTAATATGCAATAAAATCAGATATGAGTCAGAATCTTACCGATCAATGTGTATTAGGATGTTCTCAGCCAGTGACGGAACCAGAAAAATGGCATGTGGGGGGCAAATTTTTTTTTTTTTACAATAACAACAAAATGTTGAAGAAAAACTGTGATCGAAATGATAAATCGAGTATTATTACTTAGAGATGAAGGATTTATATGGATTTATTAGGTTTTAAAGTGTTAAATGTTATGTTTTAGTATGTGAGTGGGGAGCAATTTGAGATTTGAGCGGAGGGCACTGTCGAAAAAAGGTCAAAATTTTAAAAAAATTACACTAAATTCTTAAATTTTTTGACGAGCATGGGGGGCACTTGCCCCCCATATTCATGCTATACATCTGTCCCTGTTCTTAGCAGACATGATAACAATAGGTACTTCTCTGAATGCTGAAGAATTCTGCAAATTATATAAAAACAACATCAGTACACAAATTTTAATTAACTAGTTGGTTACCCGCGCATAGCGGCGGCAATAAAAAATTTACTAACTCAACTTTTTACGTAATTTCCTACCCGCTATGTGAAAATCATCAAACACTATATAGCTTGGATATGAAAGTAGTGAACACATGGACTCTGTTATGGATTAACATCATAAAATCACTATTTCTAGTTAAATATAAAATTCTTATATTATATTGTACTAGTAATAAACTTAGCATTATGCAAACAATAATTACCTACTATGACACTCAAAGGAAAACTCAAGCTGGGAAACCTCTATTACTATTGTTTTTGGTGACAGTGCATTCGTCCCTTTCGAGCCTCTATATGTTGGTTCGTGTGAAGCGCAAACCTAAATCTTGAATATTTGCAATCGCTTTCTTTATGGTTGAACGCCAAGAATCGGGGCATTGTGTTATATGTAGCGGGTCAAATTGCTCAGAATTGTCTCTGTGGTCAGCGAAACTGTGAGCATCAGACCCACCAATAATAGCACCGGGCAAAAGATTTTGGTCACTTGCTTTTCTATTGAACCATGTTAGCGCATCCGGCCCAATGAATCAGTTTCTCGCGTCAACGTATCAACTCCACCAATTTACCTCTTTGAAATCCCAATTTGTAAGCAGCTTACTTCCGATCAACTTTAATGCATTCGCTGGCAAAAAAAAGAATAGAAATAGATTAAAACCATTTCAAATGCTAAACACAAAGCATTAGCTAACAGCATACGGATATCAGCTATAAACCTTCATCTGAAGGCTCTAATGCTGCTGCACTTCTTTATTATATTAAGCAATGCACTAAATTAAAAGCCTGACTCTGATATAATAACCGGTGTGTTGCAAACACTGCCGCCGTGACAGGCACGATAGGTTCTAGACCAAATTGAATATAATTCTCATGAACATCTTTGGGTGCTATAGACAAATTAGTCCTTTTGCAAAAAAGTAATAGGTCGAACGACACATCATACGTATGCATACACAACTATGGGAAAGAACAAAAACATCAGAAACGAACTACCCACGATAATAGTAGCCCCACTATGATCAGGTAACCTATCAATGCCAAAAACAACTGATAATGGCCAAAAACGATATCGTTTTAATCAAAACAAACAAAACATTGTAGCTTTGAAAGAATTATTGTTTTCAAAATAATCTTCTTGACACAAAATAGGAGATTGAAGCCCACATACGCAGCCTAACAATGGGTCAACAATATTTTGGCCGGGAACGACATGCTCCATGGTATGGTTATAAATTATAAATATAAATTTCTGATACAATTCCACATGCAATTTGCACTATAATGGATCGCAAATTACTTAGACATCAACCAATGGTCGCTGTAAAACAATAACAAATAAGGCTCAGGTATACAAATACCGAAGTGGTACCAGATTCCCACGACGATTGCAAGCACAATCGGTGTGTGGCTGCCTTGCCAAGACGCGGGACTCTGTGAACCAACCATGGTAGATAGATAGTTGTCATCATTGCATGTGAAAGTCAGTATTGATTTTGACTCTCTGATAAGGTCTGTTATTTCATGTATACCAGCAAAAGACTAACATTTATGCGGAGTAAAAGTGGAAAAACAATATACAGGCATGTACACGGAGCATGCAAACCCACACATAACATCTGCATACCAAAGTTAAGGCTAAAACCTGATTGTAAAACCATTGTCACTGTGTTAGTGTCAACGGCCCGCCAAAATACTGTTGGGATTTTATAATTTAGGTAACCAAGTAGCTACGAGTACGCAGCGGAATGGATCTAGTAATAGCATATGGTTAACACGTACATGAAAAGTAAATAGAAAGCATACCTCTCAGCAATTGATCTTGATAACGAATAAAGTGACTAAAACAATCACCTCTACGGTTGCTCACACAACACGTCGAACAAGTACGCAACAATGCTAGTCGTAACCTCACGAGCTCCAAACACCGATGGTGTATGCTTTATAACTTGAACCAAAAACCAAACAACCCTTGTATGCTTGAACCAAAAAACAAACAAACTAGTGTCTTGTACAAGCTACAAAACCAATTCGAATAATATATAGATATTACGTTCGAATTATCAACAATAAAAGGATTGGACGGTGGATGCAATTTAACATATTGCATGCAAAGTCTAAACATGCATACGTGAATGAATGTCGTATGTATTATTTGTGTGTAGGATTAGTCCATCGAATAATAATGAGGGAGGGGAATGGGTGTTTATATAGCACCTCAACCCTAGTTATAGATCAACTCTAACTCCTTCCATTTATCATTATCACAAATAATTTTCACTCAAACCCCTTTCTAGAATCCTCTAAAATCTGCCACTTTTGAGAGGAGGACGAGAATTTCGGTTTTCGACTTTTAAGTCCATTTGGTTCATATTTAAATAGTTGTTGAGTTAGTTATAAAATATAACGATAACTAACGATTATTTAAATAATAACGTGAAGCATATTATATAATTAATAAATATATAACAAGTATATATATTAATTACATAATAAACGTACTCTTCGTGTCTTAACGTGTGTACCCCCAATAGGCTCACATATTCGTAACGTATACGTGCTAGCCGACTACCATAACCCAACAATATTATGACTAATTTAGTGTAATAAAGAGACTCAGGACATCACTCAAAAAAATCAATTAATAAATATCTACATACACAAACATTCGTTCATTTCGCCTTTCAACTCGATTGCATACGCGGCTATTTATTGGTTATCATAAGTTTTCTTGCGTTATAATATCCCTTTGTTCCAGATACGTTAAAACCATGGATATGGATCCTAACTCATTCCATATAAGTTAACATTATGTTTCTCGTTATAGAAATAATTCAGATATACCAAATGTAATCAAGAATCATCTGCATTAACCTTTGGGCTGCGGGGGGCCACACAACTACTCTGATTAAATTGGAGGATGGCCCAATGGTATCTTTCTGCACATATCAAGTGGAGGAACAAATCCTTTGTTGACTACAAGTGTTGTGGATGTGCTTTCTCATACACACCGAATAAATAAGCTTTTATAATACCTTGTTTCAGGACAGCGTTTGACTTAATCACAGCGAGATATTCACCACATACATAAATTGATTGCATCTCAAGTCTAAGGACAATTTATCAAAACATCTTTCGCAATTTCTACTCATGACATGGATCCAAAAGTAAACGATCGAAGGTTGGGGTATCCAATATGCCATCCTTGGTGAATACAGATGCGTTTTGGTGGGGAACCGATCCATATATTCACGGAATATTAAACCAGCACCTTCATATTTGCCTTAACATAACAAAATTCCAATATGTTAACCGACAATGGAAATTTTTAGAATGATAAAGAAATCATTCCATGGAATAACATGAAAATAAAGGATAACAATTATTATATGTATGAAAACAAATACCAAGTATTTTTATTCATCAGAAAGTAAATATTGTCTTACAATCCCAAATTATCCAAATACTAATAAAACAGATATGCATAAGACTAGTTTAGTAAGTTGAAGTCTAATGTTTCCAACATTCTCAACTTTTCTTTTGCAAGAAAACTAAATAGTCATCTGAGTAAACTTTCCGAATACTTGTTTCAAATTCACATAATTGTGAAAGATTTGAATAATAAGATGAGTGTCTTATTGTTCACGTGCATACTATTGCAAGAGTCACAGTATGGACAAGGTAATAATACCTTTTATAGGGTATTTGAAGTTAACAACATACCTATCTCAGACAGTCATCTTTACAGTTTCTTAAAATGTAAAGTATTCTCATTCTATAATGTGTAATGCATATTTGCTCATACTTGACATATCTAGTTAACAGATTTATCATGAATGATGAAATCCTACTTTAACTAGCATTGATTATTCTCTAGCATCAGTTAAACAACATTATGCCTTATATAATTCGTAAACATTTGTTTTAACAGTCATGTAATCACTCTCAATTAGATACTGTTGTTGTTAGCTCGTCTTGCTATCGTGCATAGTAACACAATCAGTCACATTAACAAGAAGTATAATATATAAATGATGGGACCCATAGTTAAAAAAAAAAACAACAAGGTTTCCCTCTAATGTATTAATTATCTCAAGTGGAAATATATCATTTAAGACTTGCTTCAAATGACATATTGCAATTTGTGTTGGACTTAATTTCCGACCATAACTTTATCTTTATAAACCATTCTATTCCAAGGTATTTGTTTTATCATTAATTCTCAAGAGAAGATTCATCCAACCTTAAGGGAAATATCTAGGATATGTGGAATGATACTTTTGATATGTAATACAACATATGAATTTAAGAAAACAACATGGTGCTCCCACTCAATGTCAGATGTACTCAGGAGTCATCTTAATTTAATCAGAAATCATATTGTGATTAAACTTAAGATCTCAGCTCCTAGATGCATGATCCAATCCACACTTGGATTCTTTTATCTTGTATGCTATATAAAGATTTTTAACCCCTTTTGATTACACCGTCATCGCAACTGTAAATCATTAGGATATTAGTCTTAAATTTATTTGCCCATATTTCAAAATAGACGCATAACCTTTTATGATTACAACAATCGTCCTCGCCAAGGTAATCATCTAAGAAAGAGTAAGAAAACCTTAATTGACTTATAAAGATTCAAGAAATCTACTATGACATTAGTTATCGTTATATTTTAGAAAACAACGAGGATGCTGAATCGTGTTGTGAAAGTAGTAAAACAACGATACCTAATCCCGTCTTAACGGCGGGTAAAATGTTATGTAAAAAATGTAGGAAAGAAGAGAGCAATGTGTTGGTGTTGCCATGCAAACATCTGTGCCTTTGTTCAGGATGTGCTCCCTCGATAGATTTTTGTCCAATCTGTAAATCCACCAAAAATATCACTCTCAATGTCCACTTGTCCTGACCACAAAATTATTTCATTTTGGAATACATTATTGAGAATCAATTCAATGCGTTGTATATATCATTGATTAATTAGTTTTTTACTTTTTTAGTTTAGTATTCCTTGTTATTGTTAATCTCAAAGTGCGTACTACAGTATACTTTTAAAATACGTATGTATCTTCCGTACAAGACCACAAAAGTGGTAGCTAGATGAAGGCTTGGGCTCACATTTTCAACTTAGTTTTTGGTCAAATATGCGAAAACTGGTCCCACCCAAATCGCCACCACAAATGTGGTCTCAACATTTTATGCATTAAAAACATTATTTATTCTTTTGTTAAACACATTTTTTTTTCTAAAAATCACCTTGCGACCACAAATGTGGTCTCAACACTTTATGTATTAAAAATCTTATTTTGTTCTTTTGTAAAAGACAATTTTATTTTGTAAATGTCACTTAGCGACCACATATGTGGTCACAACCTATTACACATTAAAAAAAACATTTTCATTATTAAAATTTGTTTTTTATAAAATTGTTTGCTGTATAACGACATTAATTTTTGTAAAAAGGCATATCGCGACCACATATGTGGTCGCAATTTTTTTTATTAAAATTAGTATTTTTTTAGTTATTACAAAAATCTCAAAAAAATATGGCTAACTAATTTTAGTTATAAGAAAAAATTATTTTATTTCTTATTAATTTTATAAAAAAAGTTTTAAAAAATATATATATAATATTAAATACAAGACACTTTAAAGGGTAAAATATTTAGCGAAATTATATATTTTATAAATAAAAATTATATAAAAGTATTCTCGGTTCGGTATGTTTTCTCGGTTCGGTTCGATTTGCACTACCGTTTATAGTTGAACATGATATACCGTATACTTTTTCAAGATGCAATTCGTCAAACAACACAAAAACAAATATTCATTTAGTTAAATATTATACATACCACTTGTAGTAACACAAGCGAGTCCTTAGACATATAATCATACGCGACTTACAAATAGACACTTAAACCTATTTGACCGATAATCATACGAGACTTACAAACAGACACTTAAACATAGTTTAATTCGAACATTAAAGCATACGAATTACATTCCAAATGACAAACTACTCCAAATCAAGTTTTCTCATGTTATTGTAAACTTCGTGAAATAGTGCGGCTGAATTAATTGTGTGTTGTTCCGGATGCATATACATATCCACCGTTGCCTCGAGTACCGTTATCTTATCAAGCAAGTGCTTGCAGTTTGAGCACTCTGCATTTCTTGAAGTTCCCGAAGAATAGCTTTGAGGTGTTAAAGCTCCTGGAGAATAGCGTGGAGGTGTTGAAGATCCTGGAGAATAAATTGGAGTCGATGAAGATCCTGGAGAATAAATTGGAGTCGTTGAAGCTCCAAGAGAACCAACCAGTAGACGGACTCGTTCCTCTTTCCATAAAAAAAATTTACATCCGAAAGTGTTTTCGCGAGGCTGTTAAAGAGTAAAGATAATAAGTTTTAACAACTAACCACATTATTTATATATTACACAAAAAAAGCATGTGATTGTTCACCTTTGATCGTGGACATGCATAGTATAGTTTACCACGGGTTTTAGGTTTATACGATTCTCGCAGAACTACATCTCCAGCTCCACAAGAACACGCAAAAGCTTCATATGGCACCATCTGCACCATAATAATAGTGTGATATGTTTGTGGTTGTGATGGTAAGAATGTGTGTGATCTGTGGGTGATTGTGAGGATAATATCTGCTTTTATGGTAAAAAAAATGGACGTGTTGAAGTTCCCGGAGAATAACTTGGAGGTGTTGACGATCCAGAAGAAGAACTTATATGGAGCCTGAGGTCATCCATCCACATAAAGGTCCACATCCTCTATCTTGAGTTCTCTGGCTGTACAGTAGTAAGGAAATCAAAGAAAAGGTCATTTTGACAAGCAAAATTATTGTATTATACATTAATAATTACTGTTTTTGATAGTCTCACCTTTAATAAGGACATGCGTAGTATTGTTTACCATAACTGTAAGGTTTGCTTGATGTTCGCAACACCACATCTCCTCTTTCACACGTGCACTTAAAAGTTTGATTATATCGCTCCATCTGGTGGCAGTTGATCGAGGTGGTGGTGAATGTGGTGGTGGTTGTGAGGATAAGATTGTGTGTGCTTGGGAGGATAAGATACTATCTGCTTTTATGGTAAAGAAGAGTGCTTGGCGGGAGTATTTGGCGGGATTTTTTGGCGGGAGTTTTTGGCGGGAGTATTTGAACCCTAACTCATACGTTGAACCTCTAATGTCTAACCCTGACTATTTGGCGGGTGTATAACCATACCATATCGACTCGTCCGTTGAACGTCTAATGTATAACCATACCATATCGACTCGTCCGTTGAACGTCTAATGTATAACCATACCATATTGACTCATCCGTTGAACATCGAATGTACAACGATACCATATTGACTCATCCGTTAAACATCGAATGTACAACGATACCATATTGACTCATCCGTTGAACATCGAATGTACAACGATACCATATTGACTCATCCGTTGAACATCTAATGTATAACCATACCATATCGACTCGTCCGTTGAACATCTAATGTACAACGATAACATATCGACTCATCCGTTGAACATCTAATGTACAACGATAACATATCGACTCATCCATTGAACATCTAATGTATAACCATACCATATCGACTCGTCCGTTGAACATCTAATTTACAACGATAACATATCGACTCATCCGTTGAACATTTAATGTACAACGATAACATATCGACTCATCCGTTGGACATCTAATGTACAACGATACCATATTGACTCATCCGTTAAACATCTAATGTGTAACTATGCCATATTGACTCATCCGTTGAACATCGAATGTACAACGATACCATATTGACTCATCCGTTGAACATCTAATGTACAACGATGCATATAATCAACTCATCCGTTGAACATCTAATGTACAACGATACCATATTGACTCATCCGTTGTACATCTAATATACAACGATGCATATCGACTCATCCGTTGAACATCTAATGTACGACGATACCGTATCGACTCATCCGTTGAACATCTAATATATAACGATATCATATCGACTACTCCATTTAACATCTCATGTATAAATATATCATATCGATTACTCCGTTTAACATCTCATGTATAACGATATCATATCGACTGCTCCGTCTAATATCTCATGTATAATCACATTATATCGACTCCTCTGTTTAACATTTCATGTTTAACGATATCATATCGACTCGTCCTTTAAACATCTCATGTATAACAATGCCATGTTGACTATTCCGTTTAATATCTTATGTATAAGGATATCGTATTCACTTGTCTATTTAACATATCATGTGTAACCGAATCATAAACGTTAAATATTTATTAATTAAACACATTTAACATTTTTTAAAATAAAAAGAAAAACAACTTAGAGACCACATATGTGGTCTCTAAATCGGTACCCAGCTCCCACTTTGGGTCGGCCCAATTTTTTTTATTTTTTTTTTTAATTTTTGGCACAAAATAGGGGGGAAATATTACAAAAGTACCGATTCAACTTTAAAATAATCGACATAGTCACAAACGTACAACTTTAGATTGCATTAAACAGTGTCATTTAAAAAAAAACTCATATAGCAAAAAAAAACAAAGGTTTAAACATGAGGCCCAACACATAAGCCCATATAAAAAAAACAAACTATTAAACATGAGACAAAAAAAATCGCAAAAAAAAAAACTAAAAAAAAAAAATTACCGCCCCGCAACAACGCGCGGGACATAAACTCATATAAGGAAAAAAAACAAATTATTAAACATGATACCGAAAAATAAACCCGCACTATTAAACATGAGACCGAAAAAATAAACCCGCACAAAAAAAAACATATAACCAAAGAAAAAAACATTTAAACATGAGGCCCAACACATAAGGTCATATAAGAAAAAAAACAAACTATTAAACATGAGACCGAAAAAATAAACCCGCACAAAATTAAAAAAAAAATAATAATAATAACAATGGCCCGCAACAACGCGCGAAAAATTAACGTCCCGCAGCAACGCGCGGGTAATCCTGCTTGTTAAACACATTTAACATTTTTTAAAATAAAAAGAAAAACAACTTAGAGACCACATATGTGGTCTCTAGATCGGTACCCAAAATTTTCACCAAAACTTAAACTTTTCACCAAAAGTTAAACATTCCCTCCTATTTTCTACACGCGCCATTTAGACAAAATAAGGTCGCGACCACATTTATGGTCGCAACATTACTAGACGACAAAAGAAACCTTCTTTATTTACATAGCTTTATATTTAGATTAAACTAAAAAAAATTATACAATTTATATAGCGACCACTTATATGGTCTCAACCCCTCTTTTCATATCTACCCCTATTTTGCATAAGTCTTTAACAAAAAAAAACCCACCTCCTTGTTGCTCAGTACTGCTGACGAAAAGAGTAAAACAAAACCCACCAAAACCACAAATTAACACCAAGCAATGTACATCACCATCTTGAACATCACCATCTTGAACATCACAATCTTGAACATCACTTAGAGGTATGTTTCTTTTTTAATTTTGGTTTGTTAACTATTTTTTTAATTTTACCCCACTCATTGGCAGCCAATAGATTGACTGAATTCTAGTATAAGATATCCATATTTGTTGACATTAACAGAACTTGAGAGTATAATTTACTACTTGTAATAAGACAAATTAATGCATTTGTCGACTTAAGAAATTTGGTTCAGTTTTTCTTCCAAGATTGGTATGCCATGGGGCCACGCCAAGAAAGGGAAGGTTAGCTCACAACCTGGTGTCACATATCTATCAAACACAAGTTTTATTAGTTTAAGTTTAGAGACAAGTGTTAGGGTAAATAGTTTATATTTCTGTTGGTTTAGTGATACATTTTATGCTTGTTGGTATTAAAAGTTTGCATTAAACCTGAAGTCGACAAGTAATCGTTAAGAGCTTATGTATGTCAATACCACACAACGATTGTGGTGCTATACTTACGAGCTTCTGTATGTCTTGGATTTATGTGAATGTATATTTATGTGAATGTATTTATGTGCATATGTTTATTTATATGTATATGTATATTTATTTGAATGTATTTATGTCCATATACTTATTTATTACGTCATTATAACGCAGTTATGACAATTGATAAGAGTTGGACCACTATATCCAATCGTAATTCTACGGATTTTTTACAAGGTCTTTTTGATTTCCTTGAGCATTGTAAGACATTGTTGGACCCTAACGGAGAGATCGCATGCCCGTGTGCTTCATGTGGTAACACAGAAACGGGTTCGATCCAAACTCTTTGGGCACACATACATGAATACGGGTTTGACTCAACTTATACCACTTGGGATAAACACGGTGAACCGCATCCTCCCCCACCTCCTCCTCTATTAGTTAACACACCACAACCACCTTCACCTGAATACAATGAAATGGCTGCTTTCCTCAACGATATTTGTTCAGATAATGAGCCAACGCAACCAACTCAAACAACTGTCCCTGAACCCACTCAAACAGCGGATCCTCAACCAACTAAAACAGTGGGTCCCGACCGCGTTAATGAGTTCGAAAAGTTATTTGGTAGAGCTACTGACAAGTTATTCCCGGATTGTGATTGGATGACTTCACTTGACTTTATGGCAAAGATGTCGCACGCGAAGGTCTTAGGTAAGACAACGGATAGCGGGTTTAACTTGATATTAGAAGTGCTCCAACAAGCATTCCCCCCTAGTAAAGGATTCAAACTCCCGTTGTCATACTATGAGATGAAGAAGACATTCAAAACGATCGGGTTAGGATACGAATCGATCCATGCTTGTATAAATGATTGTTGTTTATTTTGGGGGGATACGAACAAAAAATTAGATAATTGTCTAATATGCGGAGCGAGTAGATGGAAAGACAAGAAGACAAATGGGAAGAAAGTCGCCAACAAGGTGGTGCGTTACTTTCCTTTGAAACCTAGACTACAACGTATGTACAGCTCGGAACACACCGCAAAGGACATGACTTGGCATGCTACTGGAAAGTCTAAGGATGGTAAGATGTATCATCCGGTTGATGGAAAAGCATGGAAAATTTTTGAGATAATACATCCTACTTTTGCAATAAGAGGCCTAGAAATGGTCCGATTAGGGTTGGATTGCTGATGGTTTTATTCCATTTGGTATGTTGAGTCAAAAATTACAGAGTGTGGCAGGTCCTACTGACAACATACAAAACACCCACGGGGGTATGCATGAAGAAACTTCATTAATGCTTACGATGTTAATTCCTGGCCCTAAAACAGTGGGAAAGGACATTGATGTTTACTTGCAGCCTTTGATTGCTGAACTACATACTTTGTGGAAAGACGGAGTCCGGACCAAAGACGCTGCTACAGGTACTCACTTCATAATGAAAGTCGCGCTTTTATGGACCATCAATGATTTTCCGGCTCGAAGCAGTTTGTCTGGGTGGACTGGGCAAGGCTACTTTGCATGCCCCACATGTAATAAGGACACACCAGTGATTCGTGTGCGGGGTAAACAAGCTTATGTTGGTCATAGAAAATGGTTACGCGTGAGCCACCAATGGAGGAAGAAGCATCATGCATCTAAATTCAATGGTAAGGTTGAAAAGGGTCATGCTCCAAATTTTACCAAAGCTGAAATCGAGGAACAACTTAGTAGATTGCCCATTCGTGTCCCGGGGAAACATCCGAGTAACAAGCAAAAAAAACCAAACCGGAAGGTCGAATTGAATTGGAGCAAAAAATCTATTTTCTACAAGCTAGAATATTGGCATACTCTTGACCTAAAACACAATTTGGATGTCATGCACATCGAAAAGAATGTGCTTGAGAGTTTGCTGGGTACTTTGTTAATGAATGACCATTCCAAAGACACGATTAAGGCAAGGCAAGACTTGGAAGATAACAAAATTCGGCCGGAGTTGTGGCTCAGTGATAATGGAAACGGGAAGTTCTTGAAACCTCATCCCAAGTACTCTTTCAAACCTCAAGACAGAACAAAATTTTGCCAATACATCAAAGGAGTTAAACTACCTGATGGGTTTGGATCCTACTGGAAGCACAAAGTGAATGATGATAATAGCAACATAACGAACATGAAGTCGCATGACTGTCATATCATGATGCAGAGGTTACTTCCTTATGGAGTTCAAAGATATCTCCCTAATGAAGTTGCAACACCAATAATCGAGCTCTGTTATTTCTTTAAACAAATTTGCGCAAGCAATCTGACTGCGCGGGATATGGTGAAAGCTAAAGACCAAATCATCAATATTTTGTGTTCTTTCGAGCAAATATTTCCTCCTGCTTTTTTTGACATAATGGTTCATTTGGTTATTCATTTACCCGACGAGGCTATTCAAGGTGGGCCTTCTCGCTATAGGTCGATGTGGCGGTTTGAAAGGTACATGAAGAAGTTAAAAAACTATGTCAGAAATAAAGCCAAGCCAGAAGGTTCTATAGCGGAGGCTTATATTGCAGAAGAAGCATTAACTTACTGTTCACACTATCTAAAGGGTGTCGAGACGAGATTTAATCGTCTTGACAGAAATGAGGACGAGGTAGATGTAACAAATAGTTTTCAGGTGTTCAGGTCAGTATGCAAACTATTGGGTAAAGAGGTATATACATCGTTGAACACAGATGTTAAGCACAAAGTTACATGGTATGTACTTAACAACAGTCCCGAGATCGATGCGGACATTGTGGCGTACAAAAAGTATGTCTTTTTTTTGAACTATCTATTTCGTAAGTTATTGTTTCAACGACTTAGTCTAATACCAGGAACATTTACAGTGCATTTTCAAGCAATAATGTGGAAAAAGAATTTCCTCGCTGGATTAATGACGAGGTAAATGCATTATATCTGTTACCCTGTAAAAGAATCGAGCATTCCTCTCATCTGAATCTAGTTGTCTTTTTCGTAGATGCGTCAAAAGAGAGTGAACAACGACCCAAGTTGTACTCCGGAGTTATTCTCTTTGGCTTGTGGACCTAGTTCAAATGCAACCTTATACACTGCTTGCCTAGTTAACGGTGTGAGGTTTATGGTACAAGACCGCGATATAAATCGTACAACTCAAAACAGCGGGGTTTCAACACCCGGGCCTAATGGAGAAACGTACTATGGACAGCTGGAACAAATTCTGGAGCTCACTTATATCGGGTGTAACAAGGTTGTGTTGTTTGGATGTAAATGGTTTGACATTAGTAACGTTAAACGTTTTTACATTAAAGATAACATAAAACATATTAACACTTCTAGTGCTTCTACCGCTCTTTATCGTAATCAACCATACATTCTTGCGACACAGGCAAGACAAGTCTTCTACCATGATGACCTGACTAGACGACCACTTCATTGGAAGGTCGTCGAAGATGTTAATCATACAAAAAAGTGGCACCGGGACACAATCATAGTAGAGGACAATGAAGATGTTATACATAACAACACTTCATCAGATGTTGCACTGTCTGCTGATTTGGATGATTTGGATTTTGCGAATATGGGTATGAATGATGAATCAACAGAAGTGGATGCCCGATAGATGATGATAACAATGATGATGATCCTGATATTATTTATGATGAAGATGATGTTGCGATTGATATTGGGGATAATGAAGAAGATTTTGTTGTTGACTCTGATGATGAAGTTGAGCCCGTTCGTGTTGAAGTTTATTCTAGTTCGGAAGAAGATTGATCTTAAATTGTAATTTGCAAAATAAAGTTTTTTTAATGTAACGAAATAACACTTCATTGAATGAAAATTTTGTTATATGTTTACATTTGTATGCTTATATGAATGTGTATATTTATTATAATGTTCGTATGTGCATTTGATGTTATATGAAATTGTATCAGATGGCGTGTGTAGGTGGTCGATCACACGGTGGTGATGCAGGCGGTGAACCACCCCGGGAGCCAAATCGGATACCGAACCAATGCGAAGGTAAGAAATTGTCGATTATTTTATAAACTTGAATTTTGATTACTTGTATTTTTATGACTCATCACTTATATTTGTAGGTTCGGTCGTACGCGGCACCACAACAAACAAGGAATTTAGGAAGGCCATTAGCAGAAATAAGAATCGCCCGCTACCGCTCAAATTCGAAGATAAGGACCAGAAAACTTTTAAAGCAGTGGGCGATAATCAAAACCATTTTTACAACTATATTGGGGAACTTCTTTGTAATTTTCCGTTTAATTACGATAGATGGGCTAAAGTTCCAGAAGTGCATAAAACCGTGTTAATACCCAGCCTTGAGGTCTTGTTTACTTTATTTTTATTTTTATTGCTATCGTTTGTTTAGATATGTGTGTTTATATAACTGTGTATATATACTTGCAGGGGTTTTTCGACTTGCGACGACATTTAAACGACCCGACCATAATAACCGTTCATGGCAAGCTGCATACAGTGGGGTCACTAGTCTAGGATAGGCTACAATGCAGTTTCAAATATCAGTGGAAAGACAAGAAAAACAAGCTCAAGGAAAAAAGAGATCAGCGGAGGAATGGCAGGAACTAATCGACTTTTAGGCTGATCCAAAACGGATGAATATTGCAAAGAAGAATGCTCAAAACAGGGTGAAAAAGAAAACCACAAGCCATCATTGATCTAAGTCGTTTGCTCAAGGACACCATGAATTTGTAAGATTCTTTATATTTTTTATGTTTTTTATAACGTATAGTTTTTTTTATATTTTGGTTAGAAAAAATAAGCAGCTAGCTGGTCTTGGTGTTGCTTAGATCAGATGGTCTTGGTGATGGTTACATATAGGGGTGTTATCGGGTCGGGTTATCGGGTTGGACGTGTCGGGTTGATTCAGGTTTTGATGTCCCAAACATTGACCCTAACCCTACCCTATAACATATCGGTTATCAAGTATCGGGACAAAACGGGTCGGGTTGAATCGGGTTGGGTTATCGGGTTGTTATCGGGTTGTAGCGAGTTGAATGTCCTACTCATCATCCTCTTTATGGTCTCTACTTATTAAACAAGCTAAGTTATATTATATTAAATTTTCTATGTTTTATATTGTCCTCATCGTTAGTTTTTTGTTAGACTAATAAAGCATATATATAAATAAGCAGTAGGTAAGAAAACAAAAAATTACCATAAGAAAACAAAGAATTGAAGATAGTGACAGGTGAGTTATTAATAAATGAAGATGAAAAGTTTGATGAGTGAATAGAATAGTAGCGTCAAATGAGTGATAATTTGTTTGTTTGTATGTTAACTAGTTTGATCAGTGAATAGATCACAATTACATATTTACATCTCATATGAGCTAAAATTGTATTATAGTAATGATGCAGGTTGTTGGGAAATACAAGTCAAAAGGTCAAAGTACTGCTAAATGAAAGATCAAAGTACTGCTAGTCAAAGATCGAAGTACTGCCTTGGATATAGGAACTATAAAGTTTAAACGGTTGTTTTAGCATTTATCTTGTAACAGTTATTAGTGATAAGTATCAATTAGTGTTTATGATATACAAGGACTGTACATCTACTAGAGGTTATCCTTATGTTTATAAAAGGATCTCTAGGAAGATAATAACCGGATCCGAGCCGAGTCTAATTCGGTTCGGTTTCGGTTAGGCCTTTCACCACATTTCGGTTTCGGTTTTGGTTTCGGGTATAGTCGGTTCGGTTCGGGTTTGAGCCGATGCTCAGCCCTATTCTGTAATATGATGTAAATAAGTGTTGTTTATCATCTTATTTTTAACACCAGTCGGTGATGTGAACTAAGATGGCCGAATCTGAATATATAGATTAAACAAAGATTGACAATTTGAACTAGAAATAATGGTAATCAGCACAACATTGGTTGTTTTTAATCTTTTTAACTAACGTGTATTAGACCGAATAAATGTTCGGCTTTATGGCAACTAGCTATCCAGGTGTATCAAGATTTTTGTTTTATACAGCTTAGTTGCTATAGGATTTATCTATTCATTGAGGCTTCATTTTGTATTGTTTATATATAGATGAAGGAGACAGGGGAATATGAGGACGTTATCAGTTATTGGAAGCGTACACACACCAATAAAAATGGCGTGTTTAAGTACGAGAATGAAGAGACCCTCTATGTAAGAATTTTTTTTCCTAACACACGTACTCATCATGTGTCCCGAACCAATAACCAAACAACCTTTCGTTTCATTGTTATATTAACTTTTTTGTTTTTTTTAACTACACAGAATCAAATGATAGCTATGCAAAAGCAAGTAGCCGACCGCGTCATCGCACCCTTAACTAGTGATGAAATTATGGATACGGTCCTTGACAACAACGATCGTGGTCATATCCCGGGCAGAGGCAGGATTGTAACAGGTACCAGCTCGAGTCATCCCCCACTTCCAGGGGTAGATTATATGTCCCAGGCGGCTTGGAATGCTGAACGGGAAGTGTTGATACGTGAAGCTCAACAGTCTAAAACTTTGGCTCAAGACGCACGAAACGAGGCTAAAGAGGCACGAAACGAGGTTGCAAGCTGTAAAGACTTTATTACACAATTTACGGCGCACTTCAACCAACAAGCAGGTAGTTCTTCAAACTTTACACCGTTTAATTTCAGACCCAACTCGTCTGCTCCCAGCTCATCTACTCCCAGCTCGTCTACTCACCCCACAGATGCACTTGTCGAATTTAACTCCGACCCTAATCTTTACCAAGATATAATGAATCCCGGTGGCTGTTATAAACCTGTGCGTGATGACGAAGATGAAGATGAAGACGGAGATGAAGATGATAATGATGACGTGTAGGGATTTTAGTATGTTATGTGTGTATTGACATGGTTATTTGGATCGTTATTTACGGATATTATGACTTTGTTTTATTGTTTTGGAATGATTAAGAGGATTGTTGAAGTTGAACGCTTTTGTATCATAGTTTTGAGTCATTTACAGGTTCTGTTTTGGTGGATTTTTTCCGGAAAAAATTCCGGAAAAAATCTGGAAATGCAGCACCTGCTGCTGTTTTTTTTTCATACAAACCATATCGAGACCACATAAGTGGTCACAACTTTTGCAGAATATGATATTTAAAAAGCAATTTTTAATAGGGATAAATATTTCGAGACCACATTTGTGGTGACAACTAAATTATCTCATTTATTATTTTTAATAGGGATATATACTTAGAGACCATATTTGTGGTCGCAACTTATTTTTATAAATAATTATTTCTTTTAAAACAAATAAGTAAATAAATATGATAAATACTTCGAGACCACATTTGTGGTGGCAACTTAATTATCTCATTTATTTTTTTCCTATTTAAATAAAATGAATTAAGAATAAATATAATAATTTTTATTGGTTAAATAAGTTGCGACCATATTTGTGGTCTCTAGATGGCTTTGACTAATTTTTTGTTGATTTTTTCTGGGCCCCACATGTGGTCGCAACTTACATTATATAAGTGGTAGCAATGCTATCTTGCGTCGGGATCGTTGCTACCGACAAGTTGCGACCATTTGTTGTGGCAACTTGAAGTTGTGACCACTTTTTGGCCATTTAGAGACCACATATATGGTCTCAGGACCTGAAATTGTAGTAGTGACATCATCATCTTCGTCATCGCTAGAGATGACAATAACGTCATCATCTTCGTGATCGCTACAAGGGGGATGAACCTGTAAATACAATCAACAATATAAGGACAAATTAGGATGAAGCTATTATTTATATAGACGTGTATAATCGGCAACGTTTGATAAGGACAAATACCTCAACATCAACAACAGTTGTTTCTTTCTTCAAAACATAAACGTACTTAAAAGTTGTGTCATTCTTCGAATGAGTGTACATTCCCGCCGAAAAAAACCCTTTGGTGAAAATTAAGAGTATGCGTGACAAGGGTTGACATGAATAAATGAGTCAATCAATTAGTATCAATCAATCCATTAGAGCCAGCCATGCGTTTTAAAATGTTAAAATCAATCTATACTACTTTATAAAGCATTTAGCCCATCTATTTTTAGAAGTCTTAAAAAATAAAGTAAAAATGATTAATTTGTTGAGAAAGATGTAAAATCATTAGAAAATGTTCATCATACGCATTTAAAAACCTTTAAAATCCTTTAATAGCCAACACTTGTAACAGCCCAAAACATGTAAAAACCAATTAAATGGTAAAATTGTAACAGCCCATATACGTTTTTAATACAGTCAACTTGTAACTACTAACATTGATATTGTCATCAATTCAGTCAAATTGTAACTGCTGCATTCATGTGGTCCATTTGTAACGGTCCATTAAACATCATTTAAGTGTAAACCACAAACACAAATACGAGTATAAAAACCTAACACGCTAACAAAATTCATTACACAATTTTTATCATTCTATTTTATCTCTCTTAAAAACACAAACACCTTTCTCTTTCTTTCTTCAAACCACCAAATTCCGCCGTCTCACAAATCAGATTTTGCCGCCACTATCGTTTAGTTTTGCCTCCACCTTTGCCAACATCATGTGCCGTCAGCCGCTACCACCGCCATTGTCTCCACCATCTGCCAAGCTAATGTTCATGGCTTTGGAGGAATACGGGTACCAAAGCAGAAGAGGAATACGGGTACCAAAGAAATGGAGGTCTTCATATTCCGGTGACATCACTTTAAAAAAAGTAATAAAAGTTTTGGAGATGAATGAAGAGGGTTTAAGATGTATGATTTGGATGATTTTGTTAAAATGTTTGATGACATCATGGTTAATTGTTGCAAGGATAATTTCAAGAAATGTTAAGGGCTTACATCGTTGATGTCAAATGCTAAGGTTTGATGGATTTTGATTTTTTTAGGGATGGAGTCTTATGGATTAATGATTGATATGCAAAGCATCCGTGATCCTGAATCTTTTAACTTTTGATGAAGTGGTGGAGATTTTTAGTTAATTTTTTTTTCATCATGTTATGTTAGTGATTTGGTGATTGTAGTTTTGAATTGATGATCGATGATGATGATGATAACCCGTTTGGGGTTTTATTTTGTCGAATTGTTAGAATTTTCATATTTAATTTGTGATTATTGGGGTGTTTGGAATTGTTCAATTTACTTAACTACTACTTACGTTCTATAGAAATTTTTTTTTTTTCTTTTTATTATGTAGTGATTGTTCACTGTTAAAAATAATTACTGACTTTGTCCAAGTTTATCATTTCCAAATCTTAAAAAAGAATAAGCAATATCATTAAAAACGTGTAACCGTTTAAACCATCATTGTAATGGCCTCCAATACTTATTAAAAACGTGTAACCGCTTAAAATCATTACTATCAATAATGATTATTTAAAATGTGTAACCGCATCCATAATATAAATTCACACAAACCATTTCATATCTCCCACACACAAATGTTTTTTTGTTACAGCAAAATAGTCTCTCAATATATCCTCATTTTCATTCCTCAACTCTTACTGGTACTTACTTCAGAGATTCTTTATTTTTTTGGTTAGAAAAACGCTTAGCCGGATAACATTTGCTCGCCGCAAAATATAGTCACATGGTACCCGCCGCCGCATTGCGCGGGTACCCGGCTAGTATATAAAAGATACATGGTAGCATGTAATAACATCATAAAGTCATTTAAACAACAGCTTTTATAGCTTGCTTCTTGATTGTGGCAATCCCCTTATTCTGTTTTTGACTCGTACCTAAAACTAAGCCGGACTCAAAGAGGCTTCAAAGCCAAATAGACTCTTAGTCTATTGGTAAAGCATCGGCTTTACAGCCCTACCAACCAGGGTTCAGATCCCATGATTCAAATTCCATGAGTCCTATTGTTGTGATTTAACTCGCGACGCCCCTCGTTCGAAAATAAAAAAAATTAACGCTTCCATTCAAAATTTATAACCAAAAAGTTAAGAAAAAGTAAAAATAAACAAAATTTAAAAAAAAAAACTAAAAAAATCATTACATAATGATCCATGTGGTTTACTTGAATGTTAAATGAAGATAATGCTCTTACCGTTAACTTGCAATTGGATGCCAATTTAGTCAAAGGACGGTTAAAATTTTAGACAACTATAAAGACTGTATTAGTGTAACTAAATGCGTTTTAAAACTAAAGGTGCAATTATGTGTCAACCACATAAATCATTCATGTAATTAACCTTTTTTTAATAAATCGAACATCTATATCTATACTAATAAAGAGAATTTAGGATTTTCTTGAAAGTTGAAAAACTGCTAAAATAGAAAATGTTAAAAAATTTAATGCATGAAATCTTACCATTTTAGGGTTTAAGGTTTATAAACATGTAATGCTAATGTTTTAAAAACGTAACATTTAAGTAACATAATTGCTCATTAAATGACTGCATTTAATGTGTTCATGTAACCACTAATTTCGATAATTATGGAGGCTAATTATGAAAGAAATTAATAGGCCCATTAATTTCCATTGACTATATTTTGGGTAAATCCCCTATAAATAGGGACCACAATTGCATTGAAAAACACACAGAAACATAAACACATATTCTTCTCAATATTCAGCTTCATCACATTCACACTTTTTTGCTTTCGTTTTGGTTCTCAGTTTCAGATACCATGTTATGAGTATCATCGTTAAACCACTTCTACCATATTTTCATACTTATTTTATTCATGTTTATGCAGGTTGGTACATTGGCTACGATTAAATCCTTAAAAAA
>BQNB010042669.1:22999-45982 GCA_026074375.1 Tanacetum coccineum
GTGGATTGCAAACAAAAAAGTTTTACAATCCCTTAGGCAGTGTACCTGATCATTGTAGTGTAGCATAGGCAAGACTCGAGGGTTGCTATTGTTCTCTAGGGGAATAATTTGGGTAGGCTCGAATCGAATGTCACTAAGGTCTAAAGGTTGAGAGAATATTATTTTTTGTTTTTTTATATTTTTTGAAGGGGGTTTGTTTAAACTAATTAACTACTAATATAATTCTAATCTAATCTAACTATGTGGAAACTCGTATAGGTAAACAAACGATGCTCACTTAATCATGCATTACTCCTTAGTTTGCTCTTCCTAAACCTATTGCTTGTCACCCTTGCGATGTAATGTGTAAGTATTTCCTAATTCGCAGGCGAATTACACGGACCTACTTTCTATGCAATATTCTGTTAAGACAACGCACAAGTAAGGTAGTATGAAGACTATTACAAGGCTCCTAAGAGTATATTACACGCGTTGAAACACTTAAAAGGCGATCTACCATATTAGGGCAAGGTAGTATAAAGACTATTGCGATGGTATCCTTTCTACACAATTAGGTTTCCCTAGACGTCTTCGCACTTAATAAAGAAGCTAGTTTTCTAGAGCCTAATGTAACACCCTAAAAATGTGTCATAGCGGAAATATGCCTGAGACTGTTACTTCATAATACAACAACACAAGATACAAGAGAACGACCTTTAAATGTGTCGTTTGAAAAGTAATCTTGTTTATTTTCTTGAAATTGATATAATATTTGTCCCATATTGCATCACAATGAAAATCCTAAAAGTAGCATGAGATTTGTTTGTAGAAATCCATGTATGAAATCTTGTAATTTTAGACTCCAATGCACATCAAGTAAGCCAAGCTTCTAATTCACCTGAGAAAAACAAGCTTAAAAGTGGTCAACATAAAGTTGGTGAGTTCATAGGTTTGTTTAAGTATAAATGTTGCACCAAAGATTTGCAAAGTGTGTATGACCATTTCAACCCTTACAATAGTTACAAAATTGTAAGTATGAAAGGTGGGCCACAATTGTTCAAAGTATGCATGATAATTAAAACCATCACGAAATGTCTCAAGTATGTATTACCCAATGAGTGATTACGATTACTCTAAGTTCATGAAACTTATGCACTTTGCACCCATCGTATGTGTCCCCTCCAAGAACACCTGGGCAGTAATGAAAACCATATGTACCCATCGCATGTGTCCCCTCCAAGAACCCCCGGGCAGTAATGAATATGTAACCCTCGCAGGTGTCCCCTCCAACCTAGGCAGTAATGAATATGTACCCCTCGCAGGTGTCCCCTCCAAGAACACCCGGGCAATATAAAAATAACGCACGTTTTATAGTTGAGAATTATGTAAATGATGTTTTCAAAGCTTTTACAAAAGTTATGACTTTATCTTCTAGTCAGGAATTATAAAATAATATTTTGTAATTTAGTATTTCGTTTTCTAGACGGATTGTAGCTAAAATAGTTGTCTCATTTGTAAAAGTATAGTTCTCGTTTCTTTATCTGGTTATTGTATAATTACAAATTAACAATCTTAAGACTATATAACTTCGTCTTTTATCATTTTTTCTAAGATAATAGAAATTATAATGAAATTTATTAAGTATAGAAATTTATAGAAATTTCGGCATGACTTATTCGCTTATAAAACGTTTCCCATTTTACAAAACTCAATGTTTTTCCCCTTTTATCAAACTATGTTGCAATATACTCACGTGATAAATATATATAATTAGACGAGATCAAATAATATATAACACATTTATTTAACCATTAACCACCATTTAATCCGGTTTTATATTTATAAGATCTTACGATATATTTATTTATCGATTTATATAAATCAAACACACCCTATAGGTTGTTTCTGCTTACCTAAACACACCCCTTACGGTTTTCTGCTCACCCAAATACACCCTTATGGTTTTCCTGCTAAACCAAATGCACCCTTTTGGCAGTTTTGCTAAACCAAACGCACCCTTTGGTGCTAAACCCAGATCCAAATGCACCCTTGCTGCGTTTCTGATAAACCAAACGCACCATACGTGGTGTTAACCACATAAACAAACACACACTTGTGGTGTGATGGCTTCCAAATGCACCCTACGTGATTTCTCTTAAACCAAACACACCCTTGGCGCTGAATAAAACAAACAAACGTACCCTTGGTGCTGAATCGAATAACCAAACGCACCTGTGTGCAGTTTCACAGCCAACCAACGCACCCTTGTGGTGTTGTTTTGAAAACCCAACGCACCCTTGATGCTATGAACATCCGAACGCACCCTGTTGGTGGTTTTATTAAACCAAACACTCTCTATATGCTGAGAAAAATATACGCACCCTCTGGTGCAGTTTTTAAAACCACACACACCCTTTGGTGCTTATAAGAAAACCAATCGCACCCTTAGGTGGTGGCTGGGAGATGGTGGTGGTGCGTGGCAAGGATGGTGGTGATGATGTTGATGGCGTGAAGGTGGTGACGAGGTGATGAGGTGGTTGGTGATGGGGAGCGCGGCAGTGGGGTGGTGATGATAGCGTGGAGATGATGATGATGGTGGATCGGTGGTGAGGTGGCGATGAGGGTGGCGGAAATGGTTGTGGTGTGCGGCGTGGTGGCGGCCGGAGGTCGCCGGAAATTGGGAGAGAAAAGGGGGCTAGGGTTTTGTTATAAGTAAGTATAACCCTAATTGCTTCAATATATATACCATAATGTTTTAAAAAAATAATGTCAAGTATAACATAGTCTAGGTGTATGGTATTACTACAGGGACTGAAAACGTAATTTTTGTAAAATAATGGTTCGGGACTCGTTTAAGCCACTTAACGATTTTTGTAAAACATGAAACTTGCGTCATTGCGTTCCAAATGATTTTCCATGAAAAATGAGTATTTACATGACTAGTATTTTATAAACGTTTTATAAAATTTTATTTAAATGTTTATTATTTATTTGGTAGTCATTGGGTGTCTCGGGTAAGCTTGTCCGTAAAAATACAACTTTGACTCGAACATTTGCGTTTTTATCACACGCTTCTGAATAATATGATAAATAATTTATTAAATATTTTTATTTAATAAAAAGTGATAATTAAATATAATTCGGTTATTTTTGTGTCGGTACGCGTTGTCCTCGTTTCTAAAATTTTGTGAGGGTATTTTGGTCATTTTCTGCTTGTTTTCGGGTCTCGGGCAAAACTAAAAAGTTGTCCGGAATGTTGTTTTACATTAAATTGCTTTAGAGTCCGAGTTGTAAAACGTGATTTAGCGGGTCGTTTTTGATAAGTCAACTTAAGAATAAAATATATCTTCTCGTTTTCAAGTCAAATAAGTTAAAAATAAATTTGAACATGAGAGATATGTAATAATAAATATGAATTATTATTTATATATGTTCCGAAAAATTACCGGTTACGCGGTAATCGTTTTTATGTGACAATAAAAGATCAAAAGTCAAAAGATCAAGTCGGACCCGAAGATTCAAATGGTAAAATAGTCATTTAAAATTCCGAAAATTGCCGGTTGTTACACGTAACGTGCACACCACCAAAAAGAAGCAATAGTAAAAGGAATCACAAACCATTTTTCATGCAATCATAAGCAAACACTAATAAATTTAGCCTAACATTTTAATTGAAAGCGAAGAACGATTAATCAAACAATACATAGACATATCGAAAGATTAAAGGGATAAAAGAACTTCACTTTAATTAAACATGGAATAATGGTTGATACAAAAGGGTTTAAGAACCCTAAAAACGTCTGCAAATATGCACCAATTCGTTCCCAAAATATTACCCACGAATTCCACACTTTAAACCCTAAAAACTAAGGTATGCCCCGATATTAAGGGTTAAACGACCCCAAAAAAGTATATAAAATGACACATCATCATTTTTTCAAGTCATTCAAAGGCAGTAGGAGGCAAACAGTGTTAAGAGCGTTTGTTTTTTTGATCAGTAAGAGGCATAAACCTCTTACTGAACTAGATGTGGAAGGGGCGTCTTAACACCTCTTAATGTCATTTTTCTACATTTGTTGTTTTTATTTTTTTTTCTAATTTGTTATATTTGTTTATTTTGTTTTTTTTTTCATTTCTTGATTTTTTTTTCTTGTTTCACCTTTGTCTTTTGTATTAAAAGTATTAAATAAAATCATTACATATGTTTTGTTAGATAAAGAGTGTATAAGATGATATGTGTCAACTCATATTTTGTTCAAATTGAAGGGTACGGTTTCGGACTCATACACCTCAATTCTAACGCGTCTCATTTAGTTAATCATATTAAGAAGTTCAATTCAAACTCTCACATGTTTATTTTTGTCGAATAAACATGAGATTGCATGTTTTGTTTAAAATACTCTTAACTTTATATTGATTATATTATAAAATTTGTTTTTTATTTAATGAAGTTTATTTCTTGTACGCATGCAATCGTTTTATATTTAAATTGTAAAAACTATAGTTTAACATATCTAGACATTTTTACCAAAACAAACAATTTTATTTCATTCAGATTCAGATTTCTCAACTATTTATTCAGATTAAGATGAAAATCAGATTCGGACTTTTCTACCGAATATTCAGATTTAGATGTGTGAATCAGATTCAAATTCAGAGCCTCTTAATAAACAAACAGCACCTAAGACACAAATATCTATGGGTGTCCAGGGACCCCCGAGACACCCCCTGGCCCGTCCCTTCTTATACCATATATTTAATTATTATATTTTTAACGAAAAAACAAGAACTAACACTAAAACTATATGTTGAAGGAGATGAAAGATACAATATATGTTATATAAGCATGTTTGGCGATGAAAAAGATACAATATATGTTATCATAAGATTTGATTGCGAAGAATACATTCAGTCATAGTAGTTTTCAACTAGGTGAAATTAACTCTTTGCACCAAACATATTGTTTAACATCATGTAATTTGCCGAACATTTTAGTTTAGGCTGACTCCCGCATCACAGTAGCGAAGGATTCCAAACAAACAAGAACGCAAAACAGGGGGTTTTTAATAACATAGGTTGGGTCAGGTGGCGAACAGGAAATTAGGAACTGTGGAGGAATTTTGTTTGACAATAGCCAACAAAATGCGGCAAAAAAATAGAATGGAATATAAAAAATTCGAATATCTTTTCTTACTTAATTAAAAGATTCTGTCTGATCATTTAATGACGAGTTTTAAAGATGCGAATGAATAAATGCGAAGCTCTAAAATAACCTTTCCTAGTGATGGATGAAGAATTAATGGAATTACAACATTGATGCAGTTACAAGAAAACCAAAAGCTTCTTTTAACTATTCTGTTTAACTAACCCTAATCTTCATCTTTACCACACAATATTCACAAAACCACCCATTTAATAATATTTGATAAGATGTGATGAATCTTCAAAAGTTAAAAATCCCCCTAACCCACACGCACAAGTTCAACTGATTTGAGAAACAAATATTATGATTTATAAATCATCCAGTATATAATAAAGTAAACGAACAAGATTGTCTCTTGAGTATCGTGCTTAAATACACATACCTTTTACCTTTAAAAACGAGCTAAAATAACCAAAAACGGACTTAAAATGCCAAAGATACGCTTGTTTTGCTAATTGTATTGTGCAGGAACGGATAACCAAGAAAAGGACGAAAAAAAAACAAAAGCTAAAACAACAAAAACCAGACTCGGAGGAAAAGACTGTGAAAGACAAAGCCAAATCAAAGCCGGAAAGTCAATCAAGTCAAAAAGTCAACAGAAAAGTCAACTGGTCAAAGTCAACCCAAGTCAACCCCGGGGCCTAACGTCAAAGAATATAAGTTTTAGGGACTGAAGTTGCCAATCCCTTAAAACTTTATTTTTTATAAGAAGAAAAGATAGGAAAAGAAAAGAGAAGGGCTAAATTGCCAAATGCTCAAAGTGACAAATGGGGGGGCAAAGCTGCCAACCCCCCTAACTTGTACACCACAAGGATGGTGGGTGCAAAGAGTTATATAACTCTTGGGGACTTGTTTTGCCAAGTCCCCAAAAGTTATATAACCACGAGGACCATGGTTGCAAAGTGAATTAACACTATGAAGGGCCAAACTTGCCAATTCCCTAAAACCTTTCCCTGTCATCCCCAACCCCCGTACAACCTATTTTCCCGCCAAATTTCTTTCCCCCCCAAAACCCACATCACGGGTTTTACAAACCTTCTTTTACCCTGCACCTCAAAAACCCCATGGTCAAACCTCTCCCCCCTCCTCCACTTAAACCCTAATCCCACTTGGCAATCCCACATTTCCCCATGACAAATCCAACGGCTATGATGGATTCTTTATGAAATTGAAGGGCCAAGATTTTGGCTGTGAACCTCTCACAACACAAACACAAGCTAAGAATTCCCAGCTTATAAAAGAAGAGAGGTTTTAGAAGAAAAGGAGTAGAAATTTTTTCTTCAGTGTTGTTAAATTTTTTTTAGCATTGTCCTTTTAAATTTTTAGAGATCAGCATTGAATCCTTCTATTTTGTAACTTTTAGTGTTGTTTACTTCCGATTTTAACTAATTAAATCCAGTTTCAAGGTTCAAGTGTTTTGCATTCCAAAAATCAAGCTGTTTTAGTTCAATAAGGCTTCAATAAGCTCATTTGAGCTTAAAACTGGTTAATTTGTAGTAAGTTCAATCAGTCAAAAGTCTGTTTTAATCTTCATTTTAATTGTAATGTTAATTTATATCAAAATATGATCATTTGAGGTCATTTGATGCATAATGAAGGCTATTGGAAGAATAAGCATCATATAGCTTATTGAGCTTTAAGCTTATTGGTTTAGAGGCTTTGGGAGCCACTTAGGGTCATGATTTGAGGTCACTCACTCCAAACAGAGGGGACCTTAGTTCTGAGACTCCAATTCTCAGGTTTCAACTTGCAAATTTCATTTTAACACGAATTCAGCTTATTCAATTAGCTTGTTACTTTGTCTTTCCTTGTGATAAATTTTGTTTAGTATTATTTAGCCAGCTTAGTGATTCAAATGATTTAGTTTGTTTGAAGTATAATTCATTGAGAAGTGAAGTTTTCAATTCTGTCATCTTTAAGTAGATAAGCTAGTAGAGCAAGTAGCTTATTCTCACTAATAAGCTAGTATCTTTATATCCTCAATAGCTTTATTGGGTCATTTTAAGCAAGAGTAGATAAAATGTTTTAAAAGTTTAAGCATTTAAACAGACTTTAAGCTTGCTTAATCTTGACAGCTCACTATAAAGTAGTGTTTGGTACAAGCCCATTTTGACTCTTAAAGTCAACAGTAGTTTGCCAAAACTTTTCATTCAGTTGTGTTAGGGTATAATAGCAAGAGTTAAGCAGGTTTTAAGAGTTAGTTTGTAATATTTCAAACTTTTGAGCTTAAAAAGATCAAGCTTGCACCAGGGCAGTTTAAGTGTAAAATGCTTTTTAGATTTAAGAGATTTATGGCATTTTAGGGTTCATTTTATGTTAGTATAAGTTAGATACATTTAGAAGGTAAGCACATGAGATTTTAGCTTAGAGTTTGGCCTGCACTTTAGAGCCTTGCCAATTTGCACAGCACTACACGTTTTTAAACTAAGTTAAAACTGTTGTAGCTCATCACTTCTATCTAGCCATTTCCTCGCTTAAGTAGTTAGTTAGTTAGAGTTTGAAATTAAGCTTGTCAATAGTACTCCATTAGCTTAATCTAGAAAAGCTCTTTAGTTTCAAAGTTAAGCTCCTAGGCTAGCTTATTTTAACCTGCAAAAGTGGTACAGCAGCATGTAGATTTCTAGTTTATTTTCTATTTTGAACTTTCATTTTTAGTTGTGAAATTGAAAACTTTTTTAATCTAGGTAAAGTTTTAAATTAAGCTCAGCTTTTTCCCAATTTTCAGCTGTTAGGGTTTAGTAATAAGCTTTTTTAGCTTATTAAGAAAAGCTTCTGAAACAGTTTTTAAGCAAAAACTTACAACTTTTTTAAGTTCAATTCTTTTGTCATTTTTATTAAAGCTTAGCTAATTTTTTCTTAGATATCCTTAGTACACAACCTGAGCTATATTTAGCTTCTTTTGCTTTTCATTTTCACCTAGAAATAAGCTAGATATAAGCCAAATTCTATAAAAGCTCTTAAAGCTTAACTTTCTGTGACAGAATTTGAGATGCTTATTTTCTAGCTTATTCATTCGTTAAAAGTCAAAAGTGCTTTTGTTAATGTTGTAGAGGTTAAGCTTTTTTATAAATTTGTAGTTTTAAGTTTTTGCTAATTTTCAATTTTTCAATAAGCCAAAAAATAAGCTAAGTCGTAGGGTCTGTTTGGTATATCTTTGATAGTTTAGGGGTAATCATTTACACTGGAGTGTAAATTTTAGACACTTTACCCGCCTACCCTTTACTTTCATTTCTTACACTTCTTACCCTGGACTTTTCGAAAAATAAAAAAGGGGGAAAGACAAGAGGCCGGGTGAGCAAGACTCGAACCCGGGACCTCTCGATACAAACCCCCTTTCACTAACATACTTACCACTGCGCCCTTGGGTCTTTTTCGTTAAAGACCCAAGGCACATGGTATTTATGTATCTTTTGCCCTTATAAGCTTATAAAGCTGTTAAGCTTATTTTCGGGCTTATTTCCATAGCTTATTTTTGTTTCTTATTTTTCGTAGGAACATCATAGTGTAAAGTAATTTTTGTAAATTTTTCAGAATTTTTCATGATCGTTTAATATTTTTTATGATTTAATTTAGTTAAAAGTTTATTTAATTCATAGAAAATACAAAAATTATCAAAAAAATATTTTGCTTTTTTAGAAAATTTTCTTTTATCATATAGTTTGTAGGAAAAATATAAAAGTTTTCGTAGGGTCATTTTTACAAATTTTTGTCGTTTAAAGAACGGGTCCGGGTACGGGTTTTTGTTTTGACTCGTTTTTGGGTCAAACGAACTCCGTTTTCGGTCTAGTCTTTTTCATTCTTCGTTATTTGACCCGTAGAGTAGTTTAGAAGTGAAAAATTTTCCGTAGGGTTATTTTTAAAGATTTTAGGTTTTCCCCCTTTTGTTCGGGATTCGGGCCTTCGTTTTCTAGTTTAATTTCGTAATTTCTAGGTTTTTCTTAAACGTTTTAGTCCGTTATTATCTAATTTGACTTTTTCAACTTCCCAAACTCATTCCTTCCTTCAAACTCAAATCTTCGATCGTATCGATTTACCATTCCAGCCTCGTTGGGGATTTACGACCCGGGAAAGCTCTATACTACTTCTCGGTATCATTGACTCTGTTTTTTTGACTATTCTCACTATATATTTGATATTTTATTATATTATATATATTTTAAGGTGTAGTCAGAGCGGATCATAGTCTCATGTAGACTTTAAACATGCTAGACTTAAATCATTATTAAATAAAAACTTGTGCTAATCTCAAGTAGATTTTAAATAAGCCAAGTTAGATTTTATATAGGCTAAGTATTTGCGAATTTCTTTATTAAAGATTTTAAATTGCAAAGAATAAGAGATGATAGTGTTGATTACGAATTAGGATGCTAAACAAAGTTTATTTGGTTCAAGTTTATACTTTGGTTTTCTAAAATGAAATTTTTCTTCCCCGAAGTTCTTAAAATGATTAATTATACGTGTTCTCTTTAATTTTTACAAATTAGAGTTTTACTCTTAAAAGTCTAATCAACATATTCAGAAAAAAGCTTTATCGATGATGAAGTCAACATCATTTGTAAATAAGAATTTTGGTTCAAGTTTATACTTTGGTTTTCTAAAATGAAATTTTTCTATTTGCAAAAATAATGTGTTATTAGTAAAAATGTAGTTAAAAAAAATTGATAAAAAAAATGTAGTTGGTGAATAAAAAGGATGCAAGTTATAAATCCTTAGTGTTAATAATTAATATACAAACTCCATCGCAATAAAGTACATGAGCATTTGTCGGTTCACTCCCGATGTGACATCGAAAGAAAGGATGGAGGATGTATATTTAGGGTTGGTATCATAATAAGTACACATGCTCTTGTCAGAGGCATGGCTGATGTGTCGTCGAAAGAAAAGTGATACCGGTTCCTAGCCTAGTAATGTAAATAGTAATAATAATGTTGCAAGTTAGAAAATAAATAGTGAAAGTTTCCTTTTCTAAAACCAAAGTTTTCTTTTGAACCAAAATTTGCAAAAGTCTACAAGGCTTTTTCATCGGAAGTTCATGCGTCTTGATTATTATTCTCCGGATGGGGTGTCAAAAGCCTTAGCACTTACCCGATGACGGTGAGATGCTAGAGAAGAAAGTCATTTATGGGACAAGTGAACAAACGATGTCTTAGCTAAGAAGGTTTTTGTTTGCTTTGAGTTGTGATCTTACTAAGTGATTAACATATTTGCCCAAAAGGCCCTTGTGTAAAGCTTGGTCGGATTTCAACTATCTAAATATGTGGATTTAATGGTTTAAGTTAATTTGAGCACACACACTTAAATATATGATTTATGTCGAGAAGAGAAATTCACAAGTAGTAATTATAAGTAGTCTTAGCATCTTAGCTCGTACTTAACGGTGATCTTATTTTTAAGCTTAATATGGGAAAAGTAAAAAGTCGGGAATGATGAAGTTATTTTTTAGACACTTAATTGTGTTTTTTGTTCCATGATCCTTAAAGTTACCATAAAGGTAATGAAAACAATATATTATGTCAACACAAGAATAAGTTGTAGTTAGATAGTCTATCAAGAAAAATCAATAAAAAAATATAAAAAATCTTTGAAAATAGGAAATCGGGTGTTTTATAACTTGTGATCTCTTAGCTCTCTCAACAAAAATCTTTGCTACTTTTCAAAGGTTTAGTTTGGGGAAGTTTTGAGATATTTGGTTATAAGGCATGTAATATTGCGTGAGGACACGCAATCGTTTAGTTTGGGGAATTTTGATAAGTGTAAAATACACATATCTGTTAACACCAAAAATAGCCCTAAATGACTAAAAACATATTTAAAATGGCAAAAATATACTTGTTTTTGTGTTTTGTGTGTGCAGGTACGGATATATCAAAAATCACAAGAAAACCGTCAAAAACGGGCAAACATGGACACGGGAAATGGAAGAGTGTACAAAAGCCGGAAGCTTCAGTCAAATATGGTCAAACAGTCAAAGAAAATCAACTCTCAGTCAACTTTGGTCAAAGTCAACACAAAAGGACAAATCCTAAAATATTCCATTTAAGTCCCTTAAGTTTCAAAAGTTTACACAAATGATCCCTAAAAGCTAAATGGGCCTTAAATTTACCTAAAACCCTACCCGGATACAAGGCCCATTACAAAAGCCCAAAACCCTAGCCCAATTCCCTTTTATTAAACCACAGGGACTTAAACTGCCAATTATGAAAGTTATTTTACACTAGGATTTTAATAAACCAAAGAGAGGGACCATATTTGCTAATACTCCAAAGTTTCAAACGAATTTACCCTTATTCAGTTAAAAAGAAAAAAAGGCGCGAAGAAATGAACATTGTTCATTCATCGTCCCAAAATTCACCACGCAGTCAGATGAGAGGGCTTTTACCAATTGGAGGTCAAAAAGGACAATTCATGGGACAATAAACACAATGGCAGGGAGAAATAAGTCAAATCAAGAGCTCTTATTGGTTCACTCAAGCTATCAAGCCACGTGGATGTAGAGAAAGCACAAAAGAAAAGGGGTTTTATACTGGAAGCACTCATATAACTAGCACAAGGACGTCACATCAAAGGATTGCCAGCTTGGCAATCCGTGTGACTATCACTTGATCAAACGGCTTAGATTAGCTCTCCAATGATTGAGAATTTGAACGGCAATGATTGAAAGGAGCGTGGGATGCAAGCAAGTGCCTAGAAGGTTCTCTACAAGGCTATATATAGCCCACACTATCACACACACAGATAGTAGTTAGTAGCTTTTAGTGTAGCTTAAAATTTCCTATTTAGCTAAAATGTAATTTTTCTTAAATGTCTTGTAATTTCCTCTTTTCAGCATTGTAATCTAGTTTTCATTAATAAAAATCAGTGTAACTTTGTTTTATCTTCACTTTTAAGCTCTCATTTTTTCTTTAAATATTAAGCTATAATCTCATAAGCTTCTCAAAAGCTCTTACTAGTCTATAAGCTAGTAATTGAGCTTAATTCAGTCTAAATTTACTTAAATAATAAAACTAGTTCAATACCTTGTCTTACTTGGATTAAAAGCTAAATGGAAGGGGAGCTAAACATGGATGAGCTCCCATGGACTTATACTAGCTTATCCATTTGGATAAGCTAGAGCTTGTAGCTGCTATTTAAGTTTTTGCTTCTGTTTAGCTGGAGCTTGTGTAAGTTTCCTATTTAAATTCCTTGTTCCTTTTGATTACTAGCTTAATATTTGCTCACTTGCTTATTAGTTGTTCTTATTGCTTAGTTGTTGCTTATTTGTGCTTTTCATAATCTAATTGTGCTTATTAATCATCATTTTAATCTGTCTTAGCTTAGTTAATGTAGAACTTTAGATTTCAATTTCTGTCATAAATCATAAAAACCAAAAAAAAATTATAAGTAGCATTAGTTGTAGATCTTAGATTTTGGCTTATTTAGCTGTTTAATCATGTTTCATAAGCTTTGTATAAGCTCACTAATGTCTGGAATCAAGGTTTAGTCAAATGGATTAGCATCTTTAAAGCTCTTTTAATTCTGTCATAATTTTAAGGGGTGTTTGGGTTAACCTTGTTTGACAATCAAAAGTCAAAGGAATTTGTGCAATTTGTTTGAGTCAGCTTTGATTTCACTTATAATCATTAGGAAAAGAGTTTTTAGAATTTAGATTTTAAAAATTAAGAAGTTATGGCTTAATTTAGGTGTGCCTGCACCAGGGGAGTTTATAGCTTAAGTCTTGCCTGCTTAATTTGATGCAAGCTCTTGTGAGCTTTAGTACTTGTTTGTTTTGAGTTTCAACACACTCAATAAAAGTGTTAAGTGCAGGTTTAACCTCATAAGGTTCCTGCATTTGTGCTTGGTTTTGCCATTTGCATCAGCAGTGGTAACTTACCACTGCTGTCATTATCAGATTTCATTTTAGCTAGGAAACTTAGGTTTAGGTTTTAAAATTCAGTTTGCTCATAGTTTAGATATAGCTTTAGATAGATTAAGCTTTAGTTTCCATTTTATAGCTCATTTCCTTAGGTGCATTTAGTTTTAAAAGTCATTAAAAAGCCAAAAATACCAAAAACAGTAGTAACTTAGTTTAAGCTTTTAAATTGGAAATTTAGCTTATAGTAGTTATTTTAATAATCTGGATTCATAGCTTAGTAGGTAATTGTTAAGTTCTCATAAGCTCAACTTCTGTCTCAGCTTATTGAGCTTATTGAGCTTATTGGCTTATTTAGATTTTGAATTCTAAGTGCCTAGTTCTGAGTTAGCTGCTTTGATCTTTAGTAAGCCTTAAGTGTTTTTAGTCATAGTAGCTTATCAAATTTAGCTTATGCACATCATTAGGATTCTAGAGCAGCTTTTGGTTTGAAAAATAAGCTTATATTAAAGCTTGTGCAAGCTAATAAGTCAAAACTAGCTTTTTGTTCTTTAAAACCTTAGTTTCTGTAAACAGCTTTTTCTAAGGCTGTTTTAGAGCTTATTTTTAGTTTTCAGCTTATATTGTCTTTATTAAAAGTGTTTAAAAATGTGTGCTTAATAAGTCTTAATATTTGGTTTTCAAAAATAAAAAAATTAGCAAAAACAGGTGTGACCAACCTCGAACCCAAGACCTCCTGCTTATAGACCATACGTTTTACCAAGTGTGCTACAATAGCTCATCCGTTGAGCTATTGATGCACATTTGTTTTATACACGTTTTCTTTTCTTTCTCTTAAATATAAGTCGTAGCTAAATAAGCCGTTTACACAGCTTATTTGATAAGCTGAGTTGTGTCTTTTATTTTTCTAGTAATCTTTGTTGCATCATAGACTTTTCATGAATTTTTCACATTTTTCCATTAATTAGTTTATGGCTGAGAGACCGTAGCCTCACATTTCGTGCACAAAGCTGTGAGTATGTTTCAAAAACATCAGAGTCCTCACCGTTGGTAACCACACTTTCAGCCCTTGTTTTAGCCCCGTTTTAGCTCCTAAACACCCGGATTTCAGCCCCCAAACCCACCAATTCTAGCCCCTAAAACCATACGTTTCATCGGCAACCATTTCAGCACCCAAAAGCACCGATTCCAGCCTTTGTTTCAGCACCCAAACCCACGCATTTCAGCCTCCCCTTTAGCCACCAAACGCACCCGTTTAAGTCCCATTTTAGCATCCAAATACCCCTATTTCGGCTCCTAAACTGGCCCATTTTGAATCCTATAACCCACACTCATTTGAGCCCACAAACCCACCTGTTTTGGATTTTGAATTCTGCATCAGTGTATAGATATTTGTGTTTATATAAGCCAAAAAGTTTCAAAATAAGCCACAAAAAGTGATCTTATGAACCATAAGCCGAAAACCACATAAGCCATAAGCTTGCTATATAAAAGTAAGTGTGTGCAAATAGTTGCTTTAAAAAAGTTCAGTAAGGAATGCAACTGATGCAAATGGTTCATGTGGTTTTTGACTTATGGTTCATAAGCCATAAGCTTGCACACACTTACTAACAACACCCGACGCAAGTTTGAATATAAACAAAAAACTAAAATAAAAAAACTTCAATTTGGAATTCGTATAGACATCAAAACCAAATATGTGATGTCTAGTGGAGTTGTACCTGTTGGATACCCGCTAAAATAACATTCATCTTCTAGTTTCCACCAAATAGATTAGGTGTCACCGACAACAAACCTGATATGCTTTAGTCCAACAAAATACTCAAAATTAATAAAAATTAAGACTATATTTGATGAAAATTAGGGTTAGTGCCTACCTCACAATCAAAAATTCATGATTGAATTAATATTGAATGACAGGCAAAGATATTCAATCTTCAATCTTATGGTGTTGGATGTGAAATATTGGATAACAGGCAAGTCATACAGCTTTGATGGTTTTGGATGTGGAATATTGAATGGTTTTAGATGTGAAATATTGGATAACAGGCAAGTCATACAGATTGGGTCATAAATACTCACAATTCAATTTTTGTACTAGATCTTTATATAGATAAAGATTACATTAACAAATGATTTGTAGTAATGAGTACCTACCAGTCACTTGAAACTGGTTTAAAATCGAGTGTTTGTGAGTGTCTGTAAATTGGCTCCATGTTTGAAATCTGGAATGAAGACGATGGGTTTTGATTTGGGAAAAAGAGGGCGGGGATCTTGAGTGGGGGTATGAAATTTTAGGAAAAAGTTTCAATTTTTTTTAGAAAATATGGAGGGGTAATTCATACGGCTTGTTAAATTTTAGAAAGGAAATCAAATTTTTTGAGTGAAATTATCAAAAGGTTTAATTTTTTGGTGAAAAATAGAGGCAAATAGAGGCGGCCAAGTGTTCAAGTGTATGACATATATTTGTCAGTTTTAAATGTATATCGTGACTAATGCTTCAAACTTACTTTTCGGTTGTCACACATTTCAAATTCATATGTGGCTAAATATTCAGCAAAAAATAGCAGTCACTTTTAAATAATGTGTGACAAACTTGACTATATGATTTAGCCACATACACAATTACTTCATGTGACCATATATGGATTTTGGTCACACTGTTCAAATGTGTGACATATATTTGTCACATATGTATATATATATAGTGTGACTAATGTTTTAAACTTATTTGTAGCTGTCACACGTCCCAAATTATAAGTGACTAAATAATGAACAAAAAATTACCAGTTACCTCTAGTCACATAAATATTTAAATGTGTGACAATGAAATTCCGAAATGGTCATACAAAATGAGTTCAAGTGTGGTTGTTTATTTTATTCTGGTACATTTAGTCACATAAATATCTGACTGTGTGGCCGTTCAAAAAACAGCATGTGTGACGAAATCCCATATTTGTACTAGTGAAAATTAAATGAACAAACATGAACAAGGCTTTGTCTGGTTCGTTTACAGCCCTACTAGATAGTATAAGACAAAGCAATGGGTATTTTAGTAATATAGCCCATGGTAGGAAAAGTGTGGTTTGAAAAAGCAAGTCACCCCTTACTTATCTGAAACTGCGCTTTGGCAGTCTTCAACCGTAAAAAAGCGCTTTTCTATTTTTCCTTGCCAAATACTAAAACCTAGATTATTCCATTTTCAAATCGCAATAATCAAATAAGTTGGTTTCAACCACACACCCAAACACCCTCTAAGAGGAGGAGGTACGGTGGGCTAGTATTGTGGCGCCATACCACCAGCCGAGAAAAATCTGGCGCCGACGGTACCGTGGCTTGTGCCATCGGTCCTCGCGCCGTGGGGACCTGCCCACGCGATACCTTTTTGTGTGGAAAATATTAACCTTATAAAACGGTTAAGAGGTATTTTTTTTGACCGTATTTTGCATTAAAACACCTACTTTTTTCAAATTTTTACCCCTTAAAAATCCTATAAATACCACTTTATTATACCATACTTCACACACTCCTCCACTAAAATTTATAACACATTCTTTTCTACATCTAATATTTTTTCTCCCAAAATGAATCCCAACAATCCATGGATAACCGGTATGCTCAACGACCCTGAAAACCAAATTCCGGGCTCTTCTTCGGCTAATCCCAACACCCAAATGCCTTACTATCCCAACTATAACGCGTATTCTAATCTTGATCAACAAATTGCATTTCAACAATGGCAACTTCAACAACAAATGCACTATACCCAAATTTCACAACAACAACCCGGTAATTTCCAACAATAATCCGACCAACAATCCCGCCAACCACAAGACGAGTCGCTTGGTATTTTTCAAAAGACAAGCACAAGTGAAAAAATCCCGATTCGACATATGGAAGACGAAACCGTCATCAGGTTACCAACGAAGAATCCAAGCTCTTTGGAGACGACGTGTTGCCGCGTCCACCCGGCCTACAAAGGATTGCTAAGAGTCAACGTTCTTCAAACTCGACCGCTAGTTTCGGTTCAAACCCGACAATGTTTCAAGAAATGCTCCAACAACAATACGAGTTAGACCAGAAGGAAAAAAATGGAGCGTATCAACCGCGAGGTGAACTCTCGAGTCGCGTTATATGATTCTCAAAAGGTAGCCGAGGACTTGAAAGTCCTACAAATGTCGACCGACGGGATGGATCTGGTTGACGCGGCTATCATCAACGCCTGAAAAGCACGAATTCGGGCTTTATATCAACCACAAAACTAGTTTACGTTATGTCTTTTTATGTTTACATTTTTTTTCGTACTATGTTTTTATTTTTATGTAATGTCTTTTTTTATGAATATAATGTTTTTAATTTTAATGAAATTTATTTAAATTTAATTTTGTATTTCTTATTTTATATAAATGAAAAAAAATTCCCACACAACACACATTTTGTGGTGCCAACGAGGGAGCCACGCAAATGAGATGTCATAGCATTTCTGATGCCATAGCACTTTTGCTAACGTGACAACACGTTTTGTGCTATAGCTTCAAGCCATGACTCAACCATACCCGGTGCTCTTAAGTTATTTTACATCGTGTTTCAAAGTTTCCAAATATAACAAGTTGTATGTGAAACATTATTCCAAATTATGAACCATTAATCTCTTCCTTCCATTGTATATATACTCGTATAGAACCCCCATTCTGATATTTTGCAATAAACATTGTTTCTTTTGTAATGAACCTCATATACAGGTGTCTTCTTTTGATGTCCATACGATTTTACAATAAACATATCTTTACAATCACCAACACAATTTCTTTCATTCTATTCATACATTGATTTGTCTCCTTTCAAACATCACAATATTATTAGGAAAGATCTAACGAAGAGAAATAATGGACATCACCGTGGTCTCGGCGAGTGGCTTGAAAAATGTGAATCTATTTATGAGGATGGGTGTTTACGTTGAGGTTTCACTAATTAACGGTGACTCGACGACCAAACAAAAGACGTATGTTTCCAAAGGTAACAAAAACCCTAGGTGGAATCACCGCATCAAGTTTTCGATCAATGAGTCCTATATCCAAAACACCACCCTCGTCTTCATTCTCCATAGCAGACGTCTATTAGGTGATAGAATCATCGGTGAGGTATCGATCCCTATTCATGAACTCCTTGACAATGTACCTGGTTCTGAATCCGATGAGCATATTGTTGAATACCAAGTTCGTTCAATTAGAGGAAAATCTAGAGGTACCCTAACCTTTTCTCATAAGTTTATGGACAACATGACCAAAAAAAAGGACAATAATAATATTAACAACGGAAATTGTCAAATGCTGGTGAACACAACTTATCCCACGGGTAATTTATATGCCATACAACAACAAGGGGTGTCGTCTTACCCACCTCAAGGGTTGTCATATGGAGGACAACCCCAATATGGTGGCGGGTATGTGGTACCCGCAACCCTACTCACGCCAACCTATGGGGTAAGTTTGGGTTAGAACCATTTGGATCGAGATAATCTAATCAGATTATTATTGGATAGTGAGATGACGTTCGTGTATTATAATGTTTTTAGCGTACCTCATTTGTTCATGTATTCAAGTTAATTTTTGATGAACCAAGATGATGTAATTATGTTGTATCTTTCATTCTATAAAAGTTTGTTCAGGATACGTATTTCTATTTGGATACGGAACCATTTGATTTTCGTAAATGTTCGGTATTTTTTTTTTTAATTTACGTAACAAGTTGGTCATATCTTATCTCAAGGGACGGATCTATATGGGTATCAGGTGTGGCACGGGTTACAGCCGATTTTATGTCATGAAGTGCAAAAAAAATTAAAACCGTCGCTTTTTTTTGTATATATGCAACCCTCAAAATATTTATTGCTACTTTCATTTTTAATGGTGTAACTTTTGTTAGCCTAACAATTTGTTTTGTGCAACACTCTTGAAAATTTTAAGTCTGTCTGCTTATCTCAACATTCAAATTTATATATGTGTATATCTTTGTATCAAGATTTCTTCCTTTCATTTTCGTTTTATGTCGGAAGTTGTCATAATAATTTCTTGCTCTTCAGATTTGGAGAGAAGATATTAGGAATAAAGCGTTTTTTACGTAAGTAACCATATTTGAAATGGCTTTTTTAGCAGAGACCATGTCAGTCTAACATTACCAATGTAACCATGTTGATCGCGCATGGTTTGTTGTGATGAGAGTGATCAACACGTGTCGAGCCCACGTTGAACTTAGGCATTTTACGAAGAAAAAAAAGGTGACACGTAGGTTGATCGCGCACGATTTGTAGTGGTGAATAATTTTTTTTAGCATCGGAAAGTGTGCAATATTATTAATATTAGGGTTTAGTGTTTTTTTAGGGTTTGCGTTTTGGAAAAATCATGATATCGGCAATCTTTGTAAATATTTTAACATACGGATACGTTGTTTAAAATTTTGTTTATTTGGTCATTAGTGTTGTCTTTGATTAGCTCTACACAGTGAAGTAATATTTGTTAGAAATAGTTTTAATATACATAAGATATGACATTGCCAAGTGTGTGACTGGGACTTATTTCTAATATATTTTTGTTTGTTTTTTTCAGTACAATTGTATAACTATATATTTTTATTTTTAAAAGTCATAATTGAAATTTTAAAATTAACGGTAGTCATTAAAAGCATTACAAATTGTGAATAACTTAAAGACTCTATCAACTATCTTTTATACATGCAAGACTTGTTCCGAATTGTGAAAAACTACAAAATACTACTGCTATGGCATTGATATGTCATTTCGTTGCTATGAATGGTAAAATTAGGCGCGCTTCCCAAAATGTTCATCACTTAATATGTTGCGCGATCAACTTTAATATTCTGACAACTTTTTAACTCATCACGACACACTATGCGCGATCAACCTACGTGTACAACTAGGGCTCCATTTTTCGTTTCGTTAATTACTAAGTGCAACCATGGCCTGACACGTGTTGATCACTCTCATGACAACAAACCATGCGCGATCAACATGGTTACTTTGGTAATGTCAGACTGACATGGTCTCTACTAGAAAAGCCATTTCAAATATGATTACTTACGTAAAAAATGAATAAATAAATGGCCATGAATATGTGTGTAATACCACTATTTATATATGGTTCGTACAACACGGATTAATGGAGGCCGGTTAGTGATATGCGATGAGATTAACCATACGTTTGTTTCTTATCTTTAAGAACCTTCGAAATTTGAGTGTTTATTTCAAAGTTGAGGTAACACTCACATAAATTAGGATTTAGTGTGTGTGAAAAATAGAAAAGGTGAACTTAGGTCATTCTTAAGAAAATGCATGTCTATTTATAATGATGCATTTAGTGTTTGGTAAGATCTGTTGTATGAGATCTAACAGTTCTGGGTGACCCACATGAAGGTCATCCTATTAAAGATTCAAGAATGGTAGGTGGCGGTGCATTCTTGGCTCCTAGTATAAAGGAATCTCCATACGAGGTACTAAACTGGAAAAAGAGATGTAGCTTCTACAGTGTCGATGTGAAAATCCCTCTACGCCGTAGAAAATATCAAGCTACTTTTTATTGTTTCGAGTCCTCTTGCCATGCTCCAAGTGCTCCATATACTCTTCAGCTTGTTCTTCGATATTATCCTCATCATTCCGCCTCACAGTAGAAGAACATGTCCTCGAGTTCTCATCTTCAATCGCATCCTCGGGGTGAAACTCGTAAATATCGAAAATATTAAAAGTCTTTGAAATACTTATAGTATTTGTAAAATCAACCACATAAGAATTGTCATTGATTTTTCGAACAATCATATATTGACCATACTTTTCTTGTTGGAGTTTGCTATATGTACTTGCTGGAAAATGCTCCTTTCAAAGAAACACCATTACCGTGTCACCTTCTTGGAACAACTTGAGCCGACAATGTTTATCTGCAGTATCCTTGTACTTAGCATTTGATTCAACAATTTTAGCCCAAATTGTCACACGCCGCTAAGGCGGAAACGCGAGGCGTAACAAGATAGGCATCATCACAACACATTGGTGTCAACAATAGAGAATAACTAAAATGCAAATAAATAAATTCAAAGTGTTATGACGACACCTAACACAAGAGGGGTCTTGTATTGAGGTTAATCGCACACACAATACATAGACATAGAAAAATAAATCCAAGCATAACATCATGAATAATCAAAATATCCAAAGTACGAAAATAATAAATGAAGTCTCTAGAAAAGAAGGCTCCACAATGCAAATTCCTAGAGTCTTACTAGCCACGCAAATTAAAATCCTTAGCTTCGCAAGGCTCACCTGAAAATGATACTTTAAAACGTCAACATAATGTTGGTGAGATTCATAGGTTTAAGACAATTACTTACACTCGCTGCGAATCGACAACAATAGGACATACTTGAATATTATACACAAATGTAACAATTTATATCATCACGAAGCATGAGGTAGGCGTACCTCTCTGATCCAAAGAACCACACAGAATAGGGTAGGCGTACCCTTCCGATCCAAAGTTACCACACAAAACAGGGTAAGCGTACCTCTCCGATCTAAAGTTACCACACAGAACAGGGTAGGCGTACCCCTCTGATCCAAAGTTACCACACAAAACAGGGTAAGTGTACCCCTCCGATCCAAAGTTACCACACAAAACAAGCATAAGCCTTATAACAACATGTAATGTCCAAAACCAAATAAAACAATTATTCGCAGCATTTAAAACATTTCAAACCATTTAGTATCATTTTCACCCTAATTAAACATAGAAAAGGGGCTATGAATACTCACCTTGAACTTCTCAAATGCGCACAAAATTTCCAAGCAAAGTTTACACAAACAAAATCTACGGGTTACGCATGATTAAGGTTTTACGGCCTTAAACATGTAACCTTTCGATTGATGGATACTAATGTCTATAATATGCTTATAAACACCCTACCATACTTTTCATACTTTATTTATACTCTAAATACCTTAAATCCCTTTATTCAAGTTTTTTAGATTATAGCAGAATTTTATAATCACTTCATGATCACCAATAAAATATTAAATGACCCAATTAGATTTCCATATTGCATTTCTTACATCTTCAATGAGTTGTATAACTATTGTGATTTTTAGAAAAATTAGTAATGAGTCTAGCTATTTTAAAAAAAATCAACATCACAAAGTGTCTAGAAATTGACCGCATTAGACCACCCAAAAGTTTGGTTTGACCAGACCCATTTAAACACTTGGTAAAAATCTATAAAAATTCCAGAAATTCAAAGACATCATAAAATTACTACTATAGTAATCCCATTAATTAAAAAGATGTTTTGATATGGTTTTTGACCTCACAAATACAACTCAGAATCTGCCCCGAAAACTCAGATTCGACAACGAAACTTGTAAAATTATTTTGACTGACTTCCACTCACTTTTAATTCATGAAACCACTTGGGTTGAAAAGTAGACTCTATGTAGTTAATTTTAGGCTCAAGAAAATCAATAAAAGTTAGTTGTATGACCGAGTTATGGCTCTCGCAAGGTGACCTAAAATTCTGCCTAGATTTCTATTCCGAATTTTCAATAATTAAACCTAATTAAACCCACCCACAAGCTAATTAACATCTCCTAATCATTATTAGATGATCAATACTTCATTAATACATAACTTTATTAACCATAATCCATCAATTTATTGATTGCATAATTAAGACAAGGATTAAAACATATCTTGATTAATAGAATAAAGATTTAACAATTTTTAAGATTGGTAAAAGATGATCAAACCTTGTTTCATGAAAGCTTAAAAAATCTCCAATGGCTGCTAGGGTTTGTGTAAGGCTCGGCACAGATAAAAAAAAGAATATAGTTTTATTTTTTATAAAATACTGATTTGAGTTACATTTGGACTTAGGCTCTCTTCCCTCCCCCCCC
>BQNB010042670.1:0-45982 GCA_026074375.1 Tanacetum coccineum
AATCCTACGGCTTACATATGAGATCAAGGAGAGAGAAGAGATTGGAGGGTCAAGATTGAAGCAAGAAGAAGGATCGAGAAGATGGGATTAGCTCAAGGTTTTGGGTATAAAACCCCCATCATTCCAGCTTCAAAGTGGTAGTTAATAGTTATTTTTTTTTCAGTTTTATTTTAGTAGTTCAATTGTTTTAGATTCAGTATTAAATAGTTTTTGTAATTTCATTTTCATTTCAATTCGTATTGTAAACTTCCTTATTTCATTTTTAATAAAAGTATTATGTTAAATTAACAATGTCTTCAATTTAAATTTCCAGTCAAAAAATGGTGTTTGTGTTTGTTACTACTGTTATTTGATCAAGGCTTGTTACCAACATGGAATTGGATGGCTGCTATGGTATCAAGGGGTTAGAGCTATTGGATAGCACATAGGTTAGTTAGGATTGTTGTTGAGATTGAGCTTATGTGAATTAAGCCATAAGCTCACAATAAGCTGCTTATTTTTTTTCATGTTCTAGCTGGAAAGTCAAGGTATACTTTACTTGTTTACATTTATTCTTATTCTGTTTTTCTTCTTCGAAATAAGCTGTTAAGTATTAGAGTAAAATAAGCTATGAGGATTTGCTTAATGTTTGATTAAGCATAATATTGAGTAGTGAATTTCTGTCAAGCACTTTGAATTTGCTTTGTTCATTAGGGTAGAATATTAAGCCTCTAGAGTTTATAAGCTGATAAGCTTATTTAGCTTATTTCAAATAAGTTAGGGATTAAGTTTTTATAAAAGTTGTCCAAAAAAAGTCAGTGAATAAGCTGTTTTAATCAAAAAGGGATGCTGTTTGTAATTTGTTAGATATTGCAGGGGCCTGTTCTGTCTATTTTCATAGTTTCTGTTAGTAAAAGCTTTTCTCAGTTAGTCCTTGTTAGTTTAAGAGTTAGTCTAGTTAAGTCCCTAGGTTAAGGGGCTGTTTATGCCATTAGTTCAATCTTTGTGTTTTTAGTATAAAATCTACATAGTTTAAGTTTTATAAAAGTAGTTTTTTTATAAATAATTAATTAAGTTTTTTAGTTTAATTAGTTAAATTAGTTTTTAATTAATAGTTTAAAATTAGGGTTTTTAATAAAATTAATTTTCTGTATTATTTCTCTTTATAAAAAAGTATTTTCATAAAGTTTTTAGTTTAAGTGTTATATTTTTAAAAAAATTAATTTTCAAATTTAGTTTTTTTAAACATTTAATTTTCAAACCTTTAGTTTTTTTTTATTTTAACCTTTTAAATAGAAAAATAAGTAATAAAAACGTTTTTCTCATCTTTTTAAGTAAATTAGGATTAAACTAGCTTAAAAAGTATTTTTCTTAATTTTTATCAACTTAATTTCTATTTTTTAGAATTTAATTTAGATTAAATAGTTTTAAATTCATAAAAAATCCAAAAAGCTTTTAAAAAAATATTTTTAATTTTCCTAAAATTTTCTTAGCATTAATTTAGGTTTAGGAATCTAGTTTACATTTTTAAGTTTTAAATTGCATTTGTTTTCTTAAAAGTCGCATTTTATTTACTTTCGTAATTAGTTTAATCTAGTTGTTTAATTGTGCCTTTAAATTAGGGCTTTTATTTTTATAAAATTTCTGCATATTTTCTTTATCTAGTGTAATTTTTATAAAATTTTTAGGATTATATTTTGATTTATTTGTTTAATTGTCGCCTTTAATTTGTTGCCCGTTATTGTTTTCAACTTTACTTGTTGCTTTTTATTTAGTAGAAATAGATCATCAAATCATCTATTTTCTTATTCAAATCTTAATCCAAGCTTAAGCGAGGTTTCAATTTCACTAGTCGTTGGGGAAACGACCCGGGTGATCATATTTGCCCGGTAATATACGTATTATATATATATCTTTGTGAGTGGAATTGTCCAAGGGTTATTTGGGGAATTCCTTAAGTTCTCTATAAGTATATTATTTTACGTGTATTAAAAACTATCAATCAAGTTTTCGGCGCCGCTGCCGGGGACTAGTGTTTAAGATTCCTTCGTTTTGTGTTTGTTGATTTGGTTTGAAGATCCTTTCGACTTAGAACTGTCAAACGTCAAGCAAGATTTCAACCGAAAGAGAATGAAATGCCATCAAAAACGCTATTCAAGTTTGTGAAATCTTTGATGTATGGGGTATCAATTTTGTGGGTCCATTCCCATCTTCACAAGGGAATAAGTATATTCTAGTAGCCGTTGACTACTTATCAAAGTGGGTAGAAGCGAAGCGCTCCCCACTAATGATGCTCGAGTTGTAGTTAAGTTTTTGAAATCTCTTTTAGCTCGATTTGGAACACCTAGAGCTATTATAAGCGATCGTGGGACCCATTTTTGTAATGATAAATTTGCTAAAGTAATGTCTAAGTATGAGGTCACTCATCGTCTTGCTATCGCTTATCACCCTCAAACGAGTGGACAAGTGGAGGTTTCCAATCATGGTTTGAAACGTAATTCAAGAAGGATACGGTTGGAGAAAGAAAAAACCGTAGTCCACCATGGTCCGATAGGCTAGATGACGCTCTATGGGCATTCCGTACTGCTTTTAAGACACCAATTGGCTATACGCCTTACAAGCTTGTTTATGGAAAGTCTTGCCATTTACCAATCGAGTTAGAACATAGAGCATATTGGGCTTTAAAACATGCTAACTTCGATCTTATAACCGCGGGTGATCACCGGAAGCTTCAGCTGAATGAACTTAATAAGCTTCGTGATCAAGCTTACGAGAATTCTTTAATTTATAAAGAGAGAACGAAGAAGCTTCACGACTCAAATATCAAAAACCGCATTTTCAATGTTGGTGATCGAGTTTTACTCTTAAACTCTTGTCTAAAGATATTATCAGAAAAGCTTAAAACTCGTTGGTCAGGACCTTTCACCATCACTAAAGTTTTTCTATACGGAACTATTGAGTTATCTCAACCTGATGGTCCAAACTTTAAGGTGAATGGTCATCGTGTGAAGCATTACTTTGGAGGGGACTTACCACCCAAGGTATTCCAAGATCTCTACACTCTCCCTAAGGACGAATGAATTCAGGGATCGAGTCAAGCTATGTGACTCGGTTACCAAAAACAAAGCGCTTCGTGGGAGGCACCCCATGCTTATCCATTTTCTTTCTTATTTCTAATGTGTTGTGAGGAGGCTTGTACTCTTTCGATCTTTGTGTTTGTTGTTTGTACTTGTGATTGTTTGCAGGATTAACCTAAATTTTCTGAAGACTCTCGTGTTCGGTGTTTTATCCCGGTCCACTCGAGCTTCCTGGCCTTTGCTTGCCATTAGTTTAGGGAAATCCGCTATCCTTAAAGATTATTATCGACTAACATTTATCTTTTAGCACACTTGATAAACGGCTTAAGATTTTTGTGATACTTTCTTCATGTTTGAGTTATGCATTCGACTTTTTGAGTTCTAGTATGGGGTTTTTAAGTCTTAGGCTAGGAAACATTGAGGACAATGTTTGATTTTAGTATGGGGTAGTATATCTTCGATATGATCTTGCCTACTTTTACCCATTGTTCTCACGTACCCCGTTTTCCCACAAAATTTTCAAAAATATGAAAAAATTTAAAAATTTTCAAAAAATAAAATAAGTATTTTTGTCACAATTTTGACTTTCTTGCTGGGTAAGATTAAGAGTAAATTTTGACCCGATCGAGCGTGTTGAGCTCTAGCTTGTTCCTTAACTTTTAGGCTAAGCATTCGCTAATTCGCGAAGAACGAAAAATGATAGAGTTAAGTATGAGTAGGATGCTAAACAAGGATTATTTGGAAATCTTAAGAGCTCATGTATTTAACTTGTTGCTTTTTCTCCCATAAGCTCTTAACCGGATTAATATACGTGCTGTTTTTGGAGATTAAACTTAAATCAACAATTTTTTATGTAATATATATAGTAAAAATTTTAGTCTTAGTTCAAATTTATACTTGAATTTTTCAAAAAAGAAGTCTTCTTTAAAAAAAATTGAATAAAAATATAAAAAATGATAAAATGATATAATAATAAAAGCTGTGGGCTGATAAAAGTTTACTGCCTCTTGCCGGCTCACAACCGATGTGGTAGTCTTCTAAAGAAAGCCCATAGTAAGAATAATAAAAATTCGAGACTGATAAAAGTTTGCTGTATCTTGCCGGCTCACAACCGATGTTGCAGCCTTCTAAAAGGCCGATGGTTACAATTGCATAAATGTCTAAATAGTTAAATTAAATTAATAAATTGACTTCTTTTTGTTAAATTCAAATATGCTTTTGCACTTTGACTATTCTATTTTATAAGCTATGAATATCCGGGAAACCTAAGGTCCGTGAGTCCCGATACTAGTCTCTGTGGGGTGTCAAAAGCCTGGTCACTTAGCCGTAAGGTTGGGATGTGCCGAGACGAAAGTCGCTACATGGGATGATCTCGCCTTTAAACTCATTATTCTAAGGTGGAACATAAAGCATAGTATGTTGCAAAAAGTTGATCCATGGTTGAAATTCAAGATAGCATACTCACTTAAGATATAATAAATGTTGGGAGAGAAAAGTTCACAAGTTGCAAATATGAGTAGTGTTAGCATCTTTACTGATATTTAGCTATGATTTTATTTTAAGCTTGGTTTGGATAAGTGAAAAGTCGGAGACGCTGAATTTATCCTTTTTGGGGGCATTCTCGGAATCGAAATGCATCTTGTTCTATGATCCCTAACAGTTATGAAAATAATGAAAGTCAAAATAATCTCAGTTATATTATTAAAAAAATGAATGAATTTTTTTAGAAAAATGGGAAAATATGGGTGTTTTATAACTTGTGATTTCTTAATTTTTCCACAAAAGTCTTTGTTACTTGTCAAAGATTTAGTTTGGGGAAGTTTTGAGATATTTGGTTATAAGGCATATAACATTGTGTGAGGACACGCAATCGCTTAGTTTGGGGAATTTTGGAGCCTAGAAGCTTCTCCTGGTGGCTATAAAAAGACTCCCTCACCTTCACACAATTGATCATCTTTTTATCTTCTTCTTTGTGATTGTGTAGGTACGGATAAAGCAAAAATCCTAAGAAAATGGTCAAAAACCGGACAAACACGGACACGGGAATGAAAGAGCACGCAAAAAAGTCCAGGAGGCAAGCTAACAAAGGTCAAAAACTGTGAGTCAATCCTATCAGAAATCAACTTGGTCAACAAAAGTCAAGGTCACTAAAGGACAAAATCCTAAAGTTTCAAAATCAGTCCCTCATTTATAAACCAATTCACAAAAATAATCCTTAAAAATCTTAACGGTCGTTAACTTTTATTTATAAAAGTAAACACTTGTTATCTTTCTTTAAAAAACCAAATCCCACAACTCGGTTACCCTGTTAACATTTCCAAAGCCCAATCACCCACGACCCAATCCCATCAAAAGCCCAAAGTCAAACAAGAATAAAACCCAGGTCAACGAAGTCAAACCCCCAACCTTTATAAGTTAAAAAAAGCGGGAAAATCCGTTTTTTACTGTAGACCTTCTTCCCCAATTACCCAGGGTCAAAAACAAAGGGCAATTCACAATTGGGGGCCAAAAAGTACAATTCAAGTACAAAGGAATGAGATGGCAGGTTAAAATCGTCACCAAACAATGCCATTGGTCAAGCCCTAATGAAGAGGACACGTGGACTGACAAGTAGCACAAGGGAATGTTGGATTTTGCACTTGAGGTACTCACACAAGAAGCACAAAGGTGTCACATCACGGATTGCCACGGTGGCAATCCGTGTGAGCTATAATTTGATCCAACGACCAAGATTATTCATCCAATGATTGAAGGAATGTACGGACAAGATTGAGAGGAGGTGTAACTGAATTTAGACCTAGAAGCTTCTCATTAGGGCTATAAAAAGGCCTTCATCCTCACACACAGGAGGATCTCTTTTTCTTGTAATTTTTCTTAGTTAAATAGCTTATGCAGTTTTTTCTTAAATGTAATTTTACTTTTTCAAGCTCATGTAGTCTCTTTCATAAAGCATTGTAATCTGTTTTTTAAGTATTAATAAAATCCTAAGTTTAGTTTTCATAAGCTTTTTCACTTATAATCTCTTTTTTACTCTAAAATGTATGCTATTGTTTCAAAAGCTCACAACAAGCTCTCATAAGCTCTTACAAGTCTCTAAGCTTGTAATTGAGTTTTAATAAGTACCTAATTTACTTAAACCTTAAAATAAGTTTAATACCTTGGATTATTGGACTTTTGAGCTTATGGAAGGGAAGCTAGCCATGGATGAGCTTCCAAGGACTTTACTAGCTTATCCATAAGGATAAGTTAGAGCTGTTGATGCTAATTTGAGCAATTTATGCCTTTGTTTAGCTAAGGTTTAAGTAAGTTTCTCATTTCTATTTCTGTCTTAGATTACTAGCTTAATAGTTGCTTATTTCTGCTTATTATTAGTTTAACTGTGCTTATCTATATGTTTTTATGCTTGTTAAGTAGCTTTCATTATATGTTTTTGATTTTTATAGAATAGATATTAGATTTCTCATATTTGCTCTTTAAATATGTCATAAGCTAAAAAATTCATAGCATAATTATAATCTCTTTAATTATGGCTTATCTAGTTGTTAGTATATAGCTGTATAAAGACGTTCTGTTCATAAGTTGTTTGTTACCTGGTATTCAAGTTTAGATAGCTAGATTTCAAATTCATAGAAAGGGCAAAATGAAAACTGTCATTAGTTAAAAAAAGGGTGTTGATAATGAAGTTTGACCTTAATAAGTCAAAATAGTTTGTGTTTCAATTTGGTCAGCTTCATTTTCATAATTAAATAAGTTTTTAAAAGGTTTGAATCATTAGTTTAGGTTTAAGAAAAATTTGAGGCTTAATCTCTTTTTTCCTGCACCAGGGGAATTTTCTCTTTCCTTTGCTTGTTAAAAATTTGATCCAAGCCTCATTGAGCTTGTGATCTGTTTGTATTGTAGTTTTAAAAACACACTCCATTAAGAGTGACTAGGCAGGATTGACATACTTGGTCCACCTGCAATATTGTTGCACTTTATTGATCTGAGTTAAAATTCATAAAGTGTTAAATGCATCAGCAGTATTCTTAAGCAAATCTGTCAATTTTAAGCTTAAGTTTCAGTAGGGTAAATTAGCTGTTAGCTTTTGATTTTTAGATATTAGATAGCTTATAGGCCATAGTTTAGATATTTGCAATTAGTTTTAAAACCTAGCTTTAATTGTCATCTGAACTTAAGCTGCAAAATCAACATGTTGTCTTTCATTTAAAAAAAACTAAAAGTTGTATGTTCTGTATGTTTAGTTAAAGTTTTCTTTTTCAAAAAGCTTAAGTTGTCTAAAGTCTTTGCAAAAAGCATTTTTATAAATCATTTATGTCAGGCTTTAAGGAAATATAAGTTCAAGTCACACAAAAGGCTTATTTGAGTGCTAAACTTTAAGCTCAAAGTGAGACCAAGGTCTGTTTGGTTTTAAAATGTTCATAATTGCTTATTGGAAATTCCTAGCTTGTGGATTTTCTTTTGTGTAGATTTCTTTTCATTTTAGCTTTTTAGTCCAGGTTTAGCTTATTAACTGCTTATTTAGTCATAGGAGTAGCTTAATTTAGGATTTGAGCTTACTTAGTTTAAGTGAAATAACCAAAAAGTATAGTTAAGCTTCTGTCATGTTTTAAGCTGTTCTATTAGCTTATTTAGGGCTTTTCTTAAAAAGTTGCTTTTTATAAAAATGCTTATTTTTAGCTTGTTAACAACTTTGCTTTTATAAGTTTTTGAAAATAAAAAAAAAGGGAGTGGAAACGGGGTGAGCAAGCTCGAACCCCTACCTCACATCATCAACCCTTTTATAACACACACAAATCCACAACACACCACACACTACCACTGCGCCCTTGGGTCTTTTTCATTAGACTCTTGCACTATTTAATCTTTATACACATTTAGACCCAATAAGCCTAATAAGCTGTTATAGCTTATTTCGTGGCTTATTTGATAAGCTGTGATTATAAGCTTATTTTTCCTAGGTTTTAAGTAGTATAAGCTATTTTCTGTAACTTTTCTAGAAATTTTGTAGTTAGTTTAGTATTTTTAAACATTTATTTTTATTAAAAACTTTAAAAAATCATAAAAAATAGAAAATAATCAAAAAAATAAAAATCTTTTTTAGAAAATTTTCTTTTATCATAAAGTTCATAGGAAAATTAGTTTTGTTTTCGTAGGGTCTAATTTGCAAAAATTCGATTTTTAAAGAACGGGATTCGTTCCCGTTCTCGTTTTTCGTGTTTTAACGCTCATTTTAACTCCGTTTTTGTTCTAGTTTTCTTTAAACTTACTTATTAGTCAAATAGAGTTCATTTAAAAAGAAAATTTTAAGTTAGGTTTATTTTTAGAAATTTAGGGTTTTTGACCTCCGTTTAGGGGTCCCGTTTTGCGTTTTTAGTTAAATTTTGATTTCCCGTTATTTGTCTTCATGCTTAATTGTTAGAGTTTGTTAATTTTAATTTTTAAAAGTAGATAATCAAATCAATCTTTGTTTCTAATTCAAATCATTGTCCGAGCATCAAACGTGGTTTCAATTTCACAAGTCGTTGGGGGATAACGACCCGGGAATCATACTTCCCGGTTTATATACGTATTATATTATATATATTTGTGAAGATTTTCCTTTTCACCTTTGTCCTCAAGGGTAAACTGGTAATTTTCCTTCATATATTATATTTTATAATTACGTATATATAGATTCTGACGAATCAATGACCTTCTGTCATTCTTTTATAAACTGGCCAAAATCAATTACCATTCACTTCTTGAAAGTATCTTTATATGAAAGTAGATTCGAATACCTTCGAAATGGCGGGTGACACGCCTTCTAACTCCTTACGGTTGATTTTATACAAAATTTTAAAGTTCGATAAAATCTGCCTAAATGAATCCAGCCGAGCGGCAAGATTACACGTTGGGCAGCTGGATCATTCTGGTCACAAAACACTATTTTTTGACCCTTTTTTGAAAACTAACTTCTCGGACTTGAAATTACACGAAACTTTCCAGAATTCATTAATACATTAAAATACATTATTTTCATAAGCAATTACGGGCTAAATGACCCGCGAAAGCATACTTCACGGGGCTTGCCAAGCACCCGTTTGACTCATTTTCAATTACAACTCATTCATCATACATAACCTTGATTTAAAACCAAGACATGAACTAGGACACATTCAAAACCATGTTTAATAATCAAATTATACACTTAGGGGTTCAACCTTGACACGAGCCCGACAACTAACACTAACTTTATTCGCATTTACCAAGCGCATCCAAATTTTAAGCTCTCAAGCTATATGCCAAATTCTAAGGCCTTACTTTGCATCATAATCACCTACACAAAGACATCAACAACTAAAGGGGTAAGCTTACGCTTAGTAAGTAACCATACATATAACATAAATCATATACATATAATCACATAAGCATCATAATCGCTTTAATACTTCAAATCTATATAATTTGTGCATTCATCACATACGCTAATAATCAATGCTCATTCACATGATCAAACACATACCTTAATTGGTCTAATGCCAATAGGCTAACATACTTTAGTTACGACTAGTAGCCAAATCCAAGGTATATTTCATACTAATTTCAAATCTTTATACCTTAACAACATCTCCATCATAACACGTCGATGATAAAATTATACATATAAAAATTGTTTATAGTCCAAGTAACCTTACTGCTCCAAGCTCTAGTTTAAAAATAATTCTTTTATCATCTCTTCAATCTTACCATTTTCCTAATGCCATATCATCGCCTATATTTATTATTACATAAAACAATATCTAATAAAGGGTTTTATCATATCCAGTTACCTACCCTTTTCATCTCACTTTTCATATGATAATTACATGATTATAACTAAAACCTTAATTTCACCTAATTTACATTATAAATTCAGGGAGTCATCTTACATAACCATAACAAATCCTATTTTATTCTTAACATGCTCATATCATGATCGTATCCCCAAATTACAATTTGAATCATAATTCACGTAATATTTAGTTGAAACAGTAACAAAAAAATAGTTGAAATTTAGAACACGAATTAAACTTTTAAAACTGAATTTCATTAATATAAAAGAGATTACATTACATTGAAAAGAAGATTACATAAGTTGATTACAATAAGCTGATTAAAACAGTAAATAAGCTAAAGCTAAAATTACACTACTCCTAGATATTTTTCTTGTGAGTGAAGAGCCCCTATTTATAGGCAGATGAAGAAGGTTCTGGGTCTTCATTGTGTGTTTCTTTTGTGAGAGGAGTGGAGAATGATTCCTTGATCTACAATCTTGGTCGTGTGATCATTCTTGCTCAACACTTCTTCAACTCTTGTCCCTTGGATTGAATGTGTGTGCTCTTGGATTGCCACGCTGGCACGATGATGTTGACAGGAGTGGGAGTGATAGTGATTGTGTACGGAGTAGGTGCAGGGGAAGTGAGGTGGGGGATGAATGAACAGTAAAAGGGATTGGGCGGTAAAATTTGTTATCACTTTGACTTTTTGACCGGGGTTATTGGGAGGGTTGACTTGGGCCAGGGTTAATAACAAAAGGGTTTGGGCCGGGTATTCGGGATTGGGCCCGGCTTGGTTTAGTTATAAGAAGGTTAACGGGTGTTAACTCTTATAAATAAGAGTTAACACCGTTAGGGTTTAGGGATTATTTTTGTAACTTTGTTTGACTTGAAGGGTTATTTTGGGAATTTTTGATTTTGTCTTTTTGTGTTGACCATGTTTGACTGAAGGTTGACTTGAGTTGACCACTGTTGACTTTTGATAACATTCTCCCGGCTCTTTATGTGCTCTTCCGTTCCCGTGTCCGTGTTTGTCCGGTTTTAACCGTTTTCTTGAGATTTTTGCAATATCCGTACCTACACAATCACAAAGACAAAACAAGCAATATTCAAGCATTTTAAGCACAAATTTGTCTTTTTAGGGCCTATTTTGATATAAAACGGATATGTGTTTTCACACATATCAAGCATCCATTGATAATAAGGAATATACTATTACTGAGGCATCTGTCAGAAGTAAACTTCAATTGGCAGATGCAGCAGGTATTAGTAATTTACTTGATGCTGAAATGTATGATGGGTTGGCACATGTTTCTGAGGGCAAATTAACTTTTTGGAAAAAGAATTTTACACCCCAATGGAAATTTTTAATTCACACAATTCTACACTGCCTAAGCTCTAAGTCTGGTGAATGGGATCAATTTGGTAGTCCTATTGCTACTGCATTGATCTGTCTATCTAGTAATAGGGTTTATAATTTTTCAAAGTTGATTTTTGATGGCATTGTTCATAACATAGAGAGTAATACTAAATTTCTAATGTATCCAAGATTTTTGCAAATGATTTTAGGTATCACTATTGAAAATAATGGAAAGTATTTAGCCCCAACCTTGACTAAAAAGCTTTTTGCAAATATGAAAAGGGGATATGCAGGGGATTATGTACCATTGATGCCTGCAATGTTGGCAGGTACATTTGAGGATCAAGGTGAAGGCTCAACAATCCCAACTGAACCCCAACACACACCTATTGATCCAGTCTCATCCACATCTCAACCAACAATTCCATCTACCAATGAACCACTTCCACAACCATCACCACCTAGGCAACTTGACAGACAGGATACTGAGATTCCTCAGTCTTAGGGTCCTACTTTCACCCATGTAGCAGATGAGGCAACCACCACAGGTGTGAGGGTTGGTACTGAGGGAGCTACCACTACAACCTCTGGCTTAGATGCAGGGTTGGACAGTGGTAACATACATGAGTCTCCACTCAGGTCCCATGAAGCACCTCTCCATGAAGGTCACACTTCAGGAAGTGCTGAGGACAGCTTGCAACTAAAGGAATTGATGGTCCTTGTACCTAAGCTGGTCACCAGGATTGCTAATTTGGAGAAAGAGCTGCATCAGACAAAGACTACCTATGGGAAAGCAGTTCTCACTCTAGTTGAAAGGGTGAAGTCTCTGGAAGTAGCCTTGAAAAGAAAGACAAAGAAAGTGGTTGTGTCTGACTCAGAGGATGAAGAAACAGAGAATCAGGGGAGGAAAATTCAAGATATTGATGATGATCCTCTAGTTTCTTTGGTCAGAGAGTCTATGAAGGAAAAAGATACAGATTTTGTGACTCCTACAAAAATCAGTGCTTCAGGGGAGGTACAAGAGCAAGATATTAGTCCTACAACCTTGGAAGCAGCTAAAACCTTATCACAGGTCATTTCTCAGAAAGCAAAGTCAACTGATAAGGGTATAAGATATAAGAGGAAAACAAGGTCAAAGTCAATTGAAAAAGATATTAGTACTGATTTGGATGCTGATATTGAAGTTAATCCTGGCAGTGAAGATTTTAATACTGGCAATGAGGATTTTAATACTGGTAGCTTAGGAGTTAGTACTGGTAGTGGACCAGTTAGTACTCCTAGTGTAGTTCAAACCATAAATGTCACAATTCCTTCTCCAATTAAAAGTCAAAGAGAAGGAAAAGCTCCAATGACTACAGAAGAAATTCAAGCTACCAAAAGAACAAAAGCACAAATTCAACAAGAAGAAGCTGGTCTTGCAGAAGCCATGAGATTGCAAGCATTACAGGAGGAAGAGGCTGCAAGACAAGTTCATTTGGATGCTTTGCTAGCTAAAAGGATTTCAGAGGAGGAAGAATTATCAGAACAACAAAAGAAAAGAAAAGCTGAAGTTCAAGAAGCTGCTCAGTATTATACAGAAGAGGATTGGGATACCATCAGAGCAAAACTTGAAGCAAATGCAGAACTGACCAAGAGTCTACAAGGAGAAAGTATGACTAGTGAAGATTTTGCAAAAAGGATGGTGGAAATGATAAATCAGAAAAAGAAGTTCTATGCTGAACAAAAGGCTAAGGCAAGAAGGAGCAAGCCAATGACACAGGCACAACAAAGAGATTATATGAGTACCTTCATCAAGAATCAAAGCTCATGGAAATTGACTCAATTGAAGAAACTTACTTTTGATGAGCTCAAGACTGAATTTGAAAAGCTGGTGAAGAGTATTGAAAACTTTGTGCCAATGGAAACTGATGAAAGAGTAAAGAGACAAGGTGTTCAGCTGGAGCAAGAATTTTCAAAGAAACAAAAGACCATTGAAGAGGTTTCAGTCTTAGAAGAAAGTATTACAGAGCCAGTGATTGCTAAGGAAGAAGAAATTGAGAAGTCTGTAAAGAAGAGAGGTAAAATCAGGAAGCAAAAGGCAAGGAAAGGAATACATATTGACAAGACTGCACAGGATGAAAGTGAAGAAGAAAGGGAAGCATTCATGAAGGATAAAGTCACAAGTGCTTCATCAGAATCTGAGATTGGAATAGATGCTATTCCAACTGCTACAAAACCTCCTAGTATTGTTGATTGGAAGATCATTCCTCAATCTGGTCTAAAGGCTGTTTATCAGATTATAAGAAGAGATGGTTCTAATAAAATATATATGAGTTTTGGAGCCATACTTAAAGACTTTTCAAGAGATGATCTTACAGAATTGTACAGATTGGTGATAAAGAAGTATGGAGCAAATAGACCTGAAAAGATGTATGACAGAGTACTTTGGGGTGATCTCAAGACCATGTTTGATCCACCTCTTAATGATGATGCAATCTAGAGTTTGCCACTTCAACAGAAGATGATTAATTAGAGGTATTATCCTTCTTGTGCAGTACATTGCCTAACATTGGATGATACTACTATATATATGTTAGCAGATATAAAATATCCCTTGTCAAAAGATGCTTGCCAAGTAATGCTAAAGATGAAGCTTCTAGATGGAACAATGGATGATGTTTGCTATCAACTTTTGAAGATGATTGAGAAGCAACATGGATTAAGATGATAATTGGATTCTCAGTAGCTAAGGTATGGTTTAGGTATCTGGAAGCTGTAATGGAGTTGAGAAGGATTGTTTAAGTGTTGGTTTAGCAACCACACAACAAATGGTCATCAGTTCACCATGTCTAACAGACATCAAGAACTGGCTAGTTCAAAACAAACGGCTTTGGTAAAGACTTCTCAAATTCGTTAATGGTTAACAGTTTACCAAAAACTGTATGGTAATCAATGCACCATAGTGTTGCACTAAAGCATTGGCTACTCCAGAGCAAACGGCTACTGGTAAAGACATATCAAATTCGTTGACAGCTGATAGTTTGCTAAAAACTATAAGGTTATCAATGCACCTTATTACTGCAATGAAGCATTGACTAGTCCATAGCAAACGGCTCATGGTAAAGATATATCAAATCCTTTGATGGCTAGTAGTTTGCCAAAAACTACAAAGCCAACTTAGTTGGATGTTGTTGTGGAGCTGTGATGCAGAGAGGATGATATGCTGTTAAAGATTAAAAGCCAAAGTATGATCTGTCTTCAAATCAACAACAAACAGATCATCATTAAAGAGAAGCTAATGATTAAAGAGAAGTGTTTGGATACAATCCTCAAAAGCTCAAGCTGAAGAAAACTGAAGAAACTTGAAGTTAACAAGTGAAGTTCAAGTTTAGGGGAGGATTGTTAGGAATTATGTATACAAGACTTAATTCTGTTTGTTATATAGTTAGTTCTGCCAGTACACTTGTTAGTACTGGTAGAAGAGTTAGCATAGTTAGTACTGGTAGTTCATTATAAGTTAGTACTGGTTATGTAATAGTTAAGTCTGCTCATGCAGAAGTTAGTTAGAGATAGAGATATGCATGAGATATCTTAGGAAAGGATATGCATGATCTCTATACGTGTTTTGTAAAGCCCATTAGGGTTTCCTTGGTGTATAAAAGGAACCCTAGTCATAGTTAGTTGATATAGATCAACATAGAATTGATAAGAATCATTTAGCCCATCTAGGATTAGTTTTACAGATAATATTGAACATGTAGCGGAATAATAAAAAAGCAATATTATCAAACAAGGTTTTTCATTTAAACGTTTTCTCTATTACCCCAACTATAACTTGGGGCTACTAACTACTACATAGACATCTATAATATGTCTATTACTAACTAACTACTAACTATGGTGTACACACACACCTTTACTATTCGACTCTCATAAGTCGACTATGCTATGGATGGATATATAAAACAGACGCCTCTAATACCCTTTATATAGAGGGTTTACAAGAAAACCTAGCTTATATAGGAAGCTAACTTAATATTTCACATTAAGTCCTTGTTGTTTTCATCTTTATTCAATTTTGCATATTTAGTGTTGTAATCATCAAATCTCAGATCCCAACATGAGGGTCATATATCCGAGCGAATAATCGAGGAGACGAACAAACTCAATAATCGTAATAATAGCATTAACGGGTATCTGGGGTATCCGCAAGTGATAGATAGAAGGAAAACTTACTAACCTCATAACTATTCATAATAGAACCGCACATAATATAACATCTTACACTACCAACTAACAAGAAAACACCGATCAATGCAATCATGGTCACAAGTCTACGTGTGTGATGCCTTTATAATTATGTTGGCCACCATAATTATAATTGCATCCTTTCACACGTATACTTACTTCCATGACTACACCTCTCAATGATAACGCACATATAAGCACATATACCACATTGCACATCTTAAACCACTCCGATATAACACAGAAAGGATGCTCCATCAAAGAAATACTTACTTATATAAAGATAAAATCGAAACGACATAAAGAAACGAAAGTCTCGCAGCGCCTCCAAAATACGAAATATCCGAAACGACATAAAGGAATCGAAATGACATAAAAGACGGAATAAACTTATGATGGGCCTTGCTTGGGTTTGACTTTGCCTTCGCAAGAGTCACCCGACTCCGCGGGTCCATGCCTACTATGAGCCTTCGACAAGCGATCAACTACCCTATCTCCTTTAGTTCCATAAGAGGCTCCTTCTCAATTGGCTCCTCTTTTGGATCTCTATAGCTCTTAGGTCCAATTGGGAAAATGGTTCCCTAACAAAAATTCTTACGGATAAGGAAGACACAGCTATAAATAGTAATGAATTAATATATACCATATTAGATAATAGTAGACAAAATAGCTAAATAAAAGTTAGACAAAATAAGATAATAAAAGCTACCTGAATTTTCCCAACCATACACGTCTAATTGTTTCCCGTGTTCTCAGAAAGTTGATGATTCCCATTGTTTCTCATCAATCACATGATGTCTTTTTTGACTGCTGTTGTCACTTCCCACTATCCTACTACCAATAACCAGCTAAAGAATTCGTCAAACCCTAGGCAACAAGCTACCATTAATAGTGGAAGAGTAACTTTACAACCAATTAAGTGGAGACAAACATCTTTAGCTGCGGGTACTTCAAGGACTTACACTCCAGGAGCAAGTGGAAGCAATTCTGGGAAACAAAGGACTGTTATTTGTTACAACTGCAAAGGGGAAGGACACATGTCCAAACAATGCACTAAACCAAAGAGGAAACGGGATGATTCATGGTTTAAGGATAAAGTTTTGTTGGTTTAAGCTTAAGCAAGTGGTCAAATTCTTCAAGAGGAGGAGCTAGTATTTTTGGCAGATCCAAAAATTCCAAAAGGTCAAGCCACACAGACTGCCATTACTCACAATGCTGCTTGTCAAGCTAATGACTTGGATGCATATGACTTTGATTGTGACGAACTCAACACTGGCAAAGTTTCTCTCATGGCAAATTTATCTCATTATGGTTCAGATGCTCTTGCTGGGGTACACAATCATTATAATAAGAATACTAATATGATTAATCAAGATGTGTAGGTAATGTCGTCTTCTGAACAGTTGAATGTTATAAACCATTAAGAGAATGAAATAACCAGTGATAGCAATATCATTCCTTATTCTTAGTATGTGATTGAATCACAACAAGCAACTATTTAGAATTCTAACTCCTCTGCACAACAAGATGCATTGACATTATTTGTGATTGAAAAACTAAAAACCCAAGTAGTTAATTGTACCAAGATAAATATGGAAAATAAGAGTGTCAGTGATACTTTAACTGCTGAGCTTGAAATATATAAGGAACAAGTTAAAGTTTTGAAAGAAGGGCAAAATGTTGATTTAAAGAGTAAAGATAACATTTCAGATTTATGTGCACAGTCTGTAGAGATTGATCATCTTAAACAAACTCTTTTAGAACATTTAAAAGAAAAGGAATCTTTAATGCAAACGGTTACTCTTCTCATTAACTATTTTAAGAAAGAAGAATCTAGAAACATTGATAGGGAAATTGTGTTAGAAAAGAGGATCAAACAGCTAGATAACATTGTTTTTAAAAGAGATCAATCTGCATAAACTGTTCACATGTTAACGAAACCACAGTTTTTCTACGATCATACCACTAAACAAGCTTTAGTTTTTCAAAATCCTTTCTATCCGAAGAAAGCTCAGCAGTTGGAACCGAAGCTTTATGCTGATGATATTATTAAGAAAACTAATGCCATTGTGATTCCTGACTCCGAAGAGACCTTAATGCTTGCTGAAGAGAGTCGTTCAAAAATGCTTTTAAACAAAAGGATCCTATAATGTTAGAAAATAAAGTTAACACTACACCAGTCGATTATGATGTTCTTAACCAACTTTCTAAAGATTTTGAAACGTGATTTGTTCCACAAACTGAATTATCTGCTGAACAAGCCTTTTGGTCTCAAAATTCTATAAATTCTCTAGATCCTAGTCCTTCTTGTAGACCCACCAAAGTCGAGGTTCCAAAAGAACTTCCTAAAGTCAGCATGGTAAATACAAGTTTGAAGAAACTTAAACACCATCTTGCTGGCTTTGACGTGGTTGTCAAAGAAAGCGAACCACCGCCGATAGCATCCACTGAGGGCTCGTGGGGTATTGAACATACCAAAAGCTTGTTTTAGGGATGAAATTTATTCCATTTGTAAAAGCACTGAAGGACATATCCAATACATTCGATCAATATTTAATTAATGAACTTACTGAAGTCTAAAACATCTTTCATCAAATGGAACAGCAGACAGGCTGTGAACAACATAGTATTGGTGGAAGTCCCAAAATTTTTGAAGTTAAAATGAATCAAGTTTTTAAAATTAAAGAAACAAACAACTCTGGAACAAGTCATATAACAAAGATATAATGAACAATATTATGAATTGATTGTGTATAATTCTTATGTATATGTCAGAAATAGTGAAAAGAGTATCTCAAACTTGAGACTGAGCTTCTCAACAAAAAGGATTTCATTGCAAAAGAGACTGTACGATAAACGTTTAGAAGTTATACCACTCTTTTGAAAACACATTGCATCTCTCAACTTAATCCAGGGATATTTTTCAAAAGACAATTCTGTTTCAAGATCAAAGTGCACAAACTTTTGCTCAATAATATAAATAAAATGAATTGAAAGCTCAAGTCCCAAGAGAAAAGACACGGTCATAAAGAATTTGAAAGAGAAAATAATCTTTAATGAAATATGATCAGGATAAAGCTTCAAGAAGGACATAGAAGAGACTGAAACAATAAATAATTGAACTTGATCATAGGGTGAGTCAAAGCTTATTACTGAGAAATAAACATTTAAAACAACACTATAATGCAACTTTATATTGAATCAATCAAACCAACACGTATTGGATAAAAAAAATAATGTGATGCTTTAGTTAATCAAGTCAATCAAAAGTTTGTGGGAATCTCTAATTTAAATGTAAGTCTTCAGGAAAAATATTTGGTCATTACAGCTCTCAAGGATGAATTAAGGAAACTTAAAGGAAAAGATTTAGTTGATAATGTTGTCACCAAAAACACTATTGCTCTAAAAATGCTTAAGATTGATGTGGAACCAATAGCCACTAGATTGTTAAACAATAAGACAGCTCACTCTAACTACCTTAGGCACACTCAGGAACAAGCTGCGATTCTTATAGAAATAGTGAAACAATGAAAATCAAAAAATCCTCTAAATAATTCCTTGGACTCTGCTTGTAAGTATACCAAACAAATTCAGGAGTTGCTTATAATAATCAGACAAACCTGCCCTAGCATCGACAATTCAAGTGAAAAATTTGTGGATGTGACCCTAAAGGACAAGGACAAAAGAGTTAGATTCACTGAGACCGTCACATCCTCAGGAAACACAAACGCAAAAATAGCTTCTTCATTAAATCTAATGTCTAACAAGCATATGGTATCTTCTACAGGAGTAAAACTATCTACTAGTGCTAGCGGATCACAGCCTTCAGGCAATACAAAGAAAGATAAGATTCAAGCCGAACCCAAGTAGAATACTCAAAGAATAAAGTAGAAGCCCACAATCTAGGACAGTTAAATCAGTTTTAAAAATAAGAATTGTGTTGTGAACCTAAAGGAACTGGCAACTGTGCAGCATCCCTACGCTGTAATGCGAATTATGAACTCTATGTGGTTAAATGAAATAACAACACCGTATATTTCATCAATTGTAATTAACCATCATTAAATTAGAATTCACTATAATATCCATCTATTAAATTAGATGCATTTTATATACCACCTTTTAACAGGGAAATTTTTTGCTTTATCTCATTATGCAACGTAACTTGCATCTCTAAAGTAAACGAGCATGCAAAACCTCCTATCAATGCCATATCTATCTATGTTTACAACATGTAAACATCCTAATATGTCAAGTCAATATCTTAATATCATTTTTTACAAGTACATTTATCCCATTTAACGTACTTTTCAAAATGTTATCTCAAAACAAGCATTAAACGTTAACGTTTACATCAAAACCCTAATTATATGAGAATGTATACATATACAAAGATTTGCAAGCCCTAAAGGCCTGTGTACAACATATCATAACACAACATTTGAATATCTTTTCCTTCCTAAATCAAGTATTACAACTATTCTAAAAGCACAAATGTAACAAGCTAATCATGCCTAAAAACCTATTAGGTCATTTTAGAGCACCTAAATCATTTTGAACTTTACCAAAACTTTAGCACAAGGTACAACACTTAATGATGACTTCTAATACCCAGAATTCTAAACCCAAATACATCCTAAACTCTAATTTAAAACCCTAAACCCTACAAACCTAAATTCTTTTAAACCTAAACTAAACCCTAAACCTAAAACTAAGGCCCTTAAAAAAAAAACCTTAAAATTCCCCCCCCCCTAAAACCCTAAACCTTAATCCTAACACTAATCCTAAACCTTAAACTATCTTAAAACCTAACCCTAACTCGAATTCAAAACCCTAAATCCTAAGTCGAACCCTAAACTAACCCGTCACCCTTTTTGTTTCATTTTTACCCATTTTTAAGCTATCAAGCACCTCAATCACCTTTATGACATCACCACCATGTCACCAAGCAACCACCCAAGCACCTCCATCGCCTCCCTTGGCCACTAAGGCTTCTAGTCACCTCCTTGTCACCTCTTTGTTAACTGAAACCATGGCACACCCTTACACCTTTCATATCTAGTTCCTAGCTCTTAAGACTTACCACTAGGCTTCATTGGTCACTAATCTACAGCCCTAGATCCATTACATCAAGTAAACATGGGCACTAAAGCTTGTTTCACCCCTATATATAGCCGAATCCAAGCAACCATTCAAACACACCTCAAAACTCATCAAATACAATAATGGAGTCTTAAATTAGACCAAGAAAGATCAAGTGAATTCCCTAAGCTCATAATAGAAGCCAAGAATCAAGAGAAAAGAACCCTTGAAGTCGTTACTAGGCGTACGAAACCGAAAACCCCATTTCGACCCATTTTAGCTCAAGTAAGCTTAAAATCTTGTTCAATTAGCTTATAATCTGTATTAGAATGTTCATAATACTCTTAAGATCATATATGAACTCTTGTTAAATCCTTGAATCCTCAAACCCATGTGTTTTTTTATTAAAACCCTAAAAATGACCCGTTTTGATTTTCTAGCTAACGAATTCTTTTTCTAAACTTTTTTTACGTTACAACATCTTATTTTAACTTATTCTAATAAGCTATAACCTGCAAATTTCATTTGGAACCTTAAAATAAGCTTGCATGGCTTTTTGGACTTGTTTTGTAAATTATTTCCATGCAAGGATCATATAAAGTACATTGCTGAAATAATATAAACTAAAAGGGGCTGAAAATGTCATTATTCTAAAGTTATAACTATAAGGACCTATCTTGCCAAGTTCTAAAGTTAAAACTTTATATATAAAGGACTAAACTTGTAAAAGTTTATAAACCAAGGGTATATATTGCCATTTTTGCAAACTTGAAAATATAAAATATAATATTTTTATATAAATTATAAAAATATATATTAATATTATAAAACTTAATTTTATTAAAACCCGACACATTAATCGTTATTGATCATCGATCGACGCATTATAAAACAATTACGTTATATATTTAACGTAATTTATCATCGACTAACTTTTGAAGAAACTTAAAATCTTATCGGAAAAAATTAATTCACGTTACTAGGGTAGCTTCTATGAGGATTTCAATTGGGTATATAGACGTTTTGAAGAGTGTTCTGAATTTACTATTTAAAGTGTCCTGGTCACCTCAAAACGTTTACTACATGACCTCTGAATTATGATGGCCTGAACAGTGATACAATATTTCCATAAATTAATAAATCAAAGTAATACGTTAAACTTTATAAAGTTTTGAAACATAAACCATCACACTAAGACTTGACATATTACCCCATGTTGTGTGACGAAGCCATTACATTCACTTTATATACTTTTGCCATCAATCAGATTTCCCCTATTAAGGTGAGTTCATAGCCTCGCATTTTAAATCTTCTAATGTTTTCATATACCCGCGAGGGGGATACATGCTATAAACCCTTGAATACAATTATTTTCTAACTATCTGCAATCCAGATTATATTAATTGCCTAAGTCATTATACTTTTGCCAATCAGAGACCCCCTATCAAAGAACCGTTAATTACTTTTCGGAGTAAGCGCGATGCTGTGAATAATCTATTTGGTACGGAGCTTCCCCGTATGTGTAGCCTATACTATTTCTGGTAACCAGAACGCACTTCCATTTGAACACTAAGTGGGTGTATTGGCAACCCGGGCACCCTATTTGGGGCAATTATTGTCATTATTGATTATCTCAAGTCTCGGTGTATGAGCTTCTTGTAATAAATATTGATTTCTATAATAATTGTATTCATTGCAATTAATACACTTATGGGTGTAATAACAACGGAAACCCACTATTGAACTTGTAATTCAAACTTTATCCATAAACCTATGAATATCACTCAACCAATGTGGTTGACCTTTTTAGCATGTTTTAATCTTAGTTGATTGCCAACTATGGCACGAGTACACAAAGACTTGAAGATGGCAAAACTGTTATCATTCCAAACTTATGTATTTCATGAAATTTGGACCGAACGTGTTTGTAAAAACTCTGATGAAATAATGAATGATAACATATACTTTTTAAAAAAGTCTCTTTTGAGTCGTTTTCTATTATTTGACATTGTAACTAGAAATATTACCCCCAGATTAGCCTTCCATTTAAAAACTATTATATGTCCAAAATGGGGGTGTTATAGATTGGTATCAAAGCCAAGGTTATAGAGAACAAGGTTGAACCCTTAACTATAACTACTTTTCTTTTTTACGCATCCAGAAATCCTCCTCCACTACAACATCAGAAATAGTATGTCATGTAACATAACTATTATACTATTATATAAATAACTTATGTTATTTACCACTAGGTTGTTAACAAAACGATGTCTTCTCCCAGCTACCCTACTTCCAATATTGAGGATGCTTTTTTCCTCTAACTTTTCGGACTATATCTCAGCTTCCCCGGACTATGTCTCAGGTTCACCAAGAAAACTTATTCTAGCTCTTCAAATAACTCATTTGGTTTAGTTCCAATAGCTTCACCAACTCTTTCACTGTTTCATGATGACCCCTATATGAAGGTCATGCGTGAATACTATGCTAAAGACACACCTATTCCACAATAAAAAAAAACTAAATTGTGCCTCCATATATCAATGCTAACTCCATGGTTTAATCCTCAAGAATTCTTTCTTCTAGAGGAATGATCCTACTTATGAAACGAGGATCTGTGACCGATCATCCCCTCATATTCTTTCAGACCCCTACCTCAAGAATTTAAAATAGGAGAAAGCTATCGTAAGATAAGTCTAGAACGTCACGAGGAGCAAATTGAGGAAATTTTGAATCATTTAGATGAACTCTCTCTCGACCGCATTGAGCACATAAAAGACAAAATAAAAGGTCTCAGAAATGGTCGGGTGATCATACAACAAGATTTTGACAATCTGGAAGCTGAACTCTGAGAGTCTCATACTCAAATTGCTAAACTTCAAAGAAAGCAAATGGGAAATAACAGCAAGATTACTCTGGCTCACTTCAGGATTGCTAATCTAGAACAAATCATCGATGAAATCCAAGTTCGTCACCAAGCAGACAAGGAAAGTCTTCTGAATGCAATCTATGAACACAAGAACAGCCAGGAAGGACCATCGGACTACTAGATTAGATACTAGTTATAGCTTTTGATAGAACCTAGCCACGGGATGTGTGGTATAAATAACAACACTTGTCAAATTTTGACTATGTACAGTACAAAGGCAAGTCGTTCATGATATAATATAATGGTAATCCTGTTTCATATTCATCCTGTGTCCTATATTTCATCTCCGTCTTCATCATTATGAATCATACCGTGACTTCTAAATAAATCATAGATACTTATTTGATATGAATTATCTATGATATCATTATTTTGACAATGTTTATTTTTAAACCTTACGCATTTTAAGGAAAGAATTATGATATCATTCTTATTACGTGTTGTCTTATGTTGATAGAATGCCTCCCAAGAGGACATCAACATCTGAAGCACCAGCCATGACTTAAGCTGCCATCAGGAAACTAGTTGCTGACGGTGTTGCCACAGCTCTAGAAGCACAAGCTGCAACAATGGCAAATGCTGACAATACCAATAGTAACACCGAAGAAAGAGAAGATCCTATAGCAAGAAAGTTTTGCTACAAAGAGTTCATGAGCTTCCAACCTATGAACTTCAAAGGTACAGAAGGAGCTGTTGGTCTTGTCCGCTGGTTTGAGCGAACTGAATCAGTGTTTTCCCGTAGCAACTATACCGAAGACTATAAGGTGAAGTTTGTGGTATGTGCTTAAATACACATACCTTTTACCTAATAAAACGAGCTAAAAAGACCAATAATGACCGATAATACATGAAAAATACATTGTATTCGTTTGTATTGTGAATTGTGTCATGCAGGTAATGGATATTCAATAAAAGTACAAAAACGAATCAAAACAGACAAAACCGAGCACGAGAATGGAAAGAGTGCAAGAAACCGAAGCCGAAGGCGTATACATTTTTAATGGGCCAACCCGTACCCATTTTAATGGGTCGGGTCAGCCCATTAAGGGTTGTATCTATATAAACCTTAAAACCTTAAACCCTTATTCCATTTTTAATCCAAAAATCCAACCCATTAAACCTAAAACTGGCCCAACATAATTATAAAAGGTCCAAATCCTCTTACCCGGTCAAACTTATACAATCAAAACGGGTCAAAGGTCCAAGTTATAAACAGTTTAATTACTGTTTATCTCTTCTAAAGTTTTTCCCTCCCTCTCGTTTTCACCATTAACAAACACCCAGGGTAAATCACCCTTTCACCCTACGCTCCCATGCTTCTAGAACCCCCTGACACCCTCTGACACACACCATTTAGCCACGCTGGCGATCCCAGAGGCATTCATTGGTGGATAAAACATCACAACAAATCAAGGGCTCAGATGGATTAGCGAGTAAGGCGGTTTAGAATAGAAGGCTGTGATGAAAAGCTTGTGAGCTCCTCACACAAGAAGCACAACCTGCACCTTGGTTCTTCTATAAATAAGGCTTAAATTCTTCCTTTGTAATCATCTAATCTAGGAGTAGGAGTAGTGTAGAATAGGTTTTTATGTAATTTTTGGCTTATTTTCTACTTATTGTTTTTAAATAATGTAATTTCACCTTTTAAGCTTGTAATCCTTTTAAGTTTTAATAAAATTCAAGTTCATTTTATAATTGGTGCATTTTACAACTGAATTTACTCATAAGCAATAGGACTTACGAATGTTTTGAAACTAACATAATTAACCTCTCTCATTATTTAAGCTATTGCTTAATCCGTTTAGCTCACTTTAAGCTTAAACTGATAAATCTTTCACTCAAACAGTCTTAAATTTACCTTAGCTTATGATTTGGATGATAAGCCAATAATGAAAGGGCTTATGGACAATACCAGCTTATCTATGATAAGCTGGAGCTTGTTGACTTAAGCACTAAATAGCCTATTAGGTAACTATGTTTAGCTGGGACAAAAGGTATCTCCTCATTTACTTTTATTTTTGGCTTATTGTCTGTTTTAGCTTATTTTTCTGTTTTTGCTTATTTACTGCTTAATTTTGCTTATTCTCTGCTTAAATGTGGTTACTTTGTCTTATTATTGCTTATTCTATTTAGTTTAAAGCTCTTAATAATCTGTTTTTAGCTTTTATAGAATTTAGATTAAAAATGCTAAGAAAATCCAAAAACATAGTTTATTTTGATTCAACTTATTTTAGTAATTAATTTTCCTAGATTATTGCTTATTTATGTTTAACATGCTTGGTACTTAATCTGTTTTCATTTCCATAGCTTTTTAGAATTTGTTTTAATTCAAAAATATCTTTTAAGTTTGTAAAGGGGTGTTTGGGTCAAGCTTTTAGTATAGCAAAATGAGTGTGTAGGCTGTTTTAGATTCTTATTCAATTATAATAAGCACTTAATTGTCCTATAGTCCAAGTTTTTTAATAAGTTATAGATAAAGATTGTTTGTCAAGTATTTGAAGGTTAGTTTATATCATAGTCAGAGTCTGCTAATGTCATAAGTTTATCCACCCTACATATTTTTTAAAAAGTAAAAAATGCATTTGTATGGTTTATTAACATAAGCTTTGTCTCATTTGATTCATTTCAAATCTGTTTTAAGTCCTTTATTAGCCTTATAGAGTCTTAAGCTTAAAATGAGTTAAGTATTTTGTTCTTTAAAATCAGTTTTGAGGTTTAAATGTAGTTTAATAGTGGTTAATTTTGATTGATCTTAGCTTAATGATGTTTGATCTTAATTTGTTTTAAGTTTTAAATAAGTCAAATCATATTTTGGATCTTATGGTGTGTATGTAGTCAATTAGCTAAGAGTCTAAGCCAGAAATGCAAGGTTTGCAGTTTAAGATTGTTAGCCTTATTTAGTGCAATATTAGGCTAAATTCTTGTTTTCAATTACTTATTGAGTCAAGGTAGTAAGTTGTCTTAAGTTTTTAGTCTTTCATTTTGCTTATTGAGTCTAATTTTTAAGCTTCAAATCTGTCATTTTAATTTAAAAAAGCCAAAAACAAGTTGTAATCTGTCATTTTTATTCTATCTGTTTTAGCTTATTTCTTCTTATAGTTTGCTTATTTATAGCTTATCTGTGTTAAATGTGTCTAGGTTTTTAGTTGCTTTCAGGTTTCAACTTATTACATGTGCTTATTAGTCTAATAGCTTAGCTTAAAGTTTGGCCAAAGTCCTTTAAAGTCTTTCCTAAGTCTGTTGTCTTATAGCTTTTTAGAGTGCTTTTCAGCTAATTTGATTTGCTTATTTTTAGTCCTTGTGCTTATTAGGTCTAGGGGTAAGGATGTTTTTAGCTTATTTGCTTCTCTGTTAGCTTTTTAAGTCCCAATGTCCAAATTAGTTTTAGCTTATTATACCTAAGAGCTTAGAAAACAAAAACTGCCAATTTCTTTTGAGCTTTTTCTTAGCTTATTAATAAGTTTCAACTATAAGTCCCTTTAATAAAGTAGCTTTTTTTGTCTTATATTAAGCTTTTTCAATAAGAAAATGAAAAATAAAAAGTTTTGCAAAAAGGAGGTTCACAGGGTTCGAACATGTGACATCTCCCTTTCACACTCAACGCCTCACACACACAACACTTAACCATCTGCGCCCTTGGGTCTTTTCTGAAAGACTCTAGGGTGCATTTGGTTTTAAGGGTTTGTTGACTATTAAGCTTAATAAGCTGTTTTGCTTATTTATAGCTTATTAGCATAAGCTCTTTTGCCAGTTTTATTTTTCTTAGGTTTAGAATAGTTTAAAGTATTTTCTGTAAATTTTCTAGAATTTTTAAAAAAAATTTACAATTTTTAATGATTTATTTAGATTAAATCCGTTTTTAATTCATATTAAATAAAATAAAAATCAAAAAAATATAATTCTTTTTCTGAAAATTATTTTTAGTCATTTAGGATTTTTAGAAATTAAAATTTGAGTTTGTAGGGTTAAAATTTGAATTATTTGCTTATATGTCGCGTTTTTAATTTCCCGTTATCGTCTTATGCTTAATTTCTTAAATGTTTTAATTGTTTACTTGTTTTTACTTGCTTTTACATGTTATTTGTATTTTCATTAGTAGTTATAGAAACCAAAATCAAAATTTCCTAAACTATTCAAATCACGTGATCACGAACTTAAGCGATTTTCAATTCGCACTTCGTCGGGATACGACTCGAGAAGGTTTTGGATTTTACTTTGGATAAAAGTGATCTTTTCAAATCCTTACGGAATACTTATTATTATACTATTATTGATAATTGGTATTTTAGTTATATATATTATATATGCTATTATATCAAGAATCAGTTTGCTACTAGTACTGTAACTGAAGAAGCTCTATCCTGGTGGAATTCTTTTGCCAAAGCTATTGGGATAGAAGAAGCTTACAAGATTACCTAGGTAATTCAGAAGCTTTGATAAAGAAAGTATAGACCCTAAACGGAAGTACCGAAAAGATGGATGTACGTAATTTTAACCATCACCGAGAGAAGGGGAAATGATCTCAAGACATATGTGAAAGATTCCAGGAAAAGGAAACCTTATGTCCCACTAAGGTTCCCAGATTATGGAAAATGATGGAAGTTTTCCATCGTGGATCTCGAAGTATTGAAGGGAATGTTAACCTCTGCCTCTAAACCTCAAAATCTAGAGGAGCCATTAAACATATCCCAGAGGCAATGAATGCAGTAACAAAGCACACTCCGATGCAAGTATCAAGTGATCACAAACGAAAGTTTGACGACATAAGAACTTTCAACAACAACAACTATCGTAACACCAACACCAACAACCGCTACAATAATCACCAACCACAACAGAACAGAAGGACGGTATAACCTTCATGATCCTATGTTGTCCCACACCCAACTGAAACAATGGTTAATTCGAAACCGTCCTTTGTGTAAGAAATGCACTATGCATCACACAGGACCTTGCACTGTTAAGTATAATACTTGAAACAAGGTGGGCCATCTGACCAAGAACTGCAGAAACAAAGGGCCAGCCACTGAAAGTAATCTGCTACCAGTGACAGTTACTTGTTATGCCTGTGGAGAGAAAGGGGAGCCTTATGTCAAAATCAGTTCAAAAAAAAAAAGAAAAAAAGACCAGACTACCAACAACAATGCCCATAGGAAATTGAGCCTACATGTTGAGGATAGGAATAGCTCACCAAGCACCTGAACTAGTCAACGTGTTTAATAAAAATTGTGGGGGGGGGGGGGGGGGGGGGGGGGGGGGGGGGGGGGATATTATATATTTCAGATTCGTATGTCCTTCTAAACCAACATCTATCTAGAGTATAATTGATTCTGGTAGCCGATAAAGAGCTACGTAACCATACTCTTGCCTCTAAGCTAAATAATTCACCCATTACATAGATACCTTTACAATATCGATTAATGGCTGACGAAACTAGTAAGTAACAAACCATGTATATTCAGGGTGCCGACTCTGACCTTGTTAAACCAACCTACCAAATCTATCTTATGCCAATCAAACTCGGTAGTTTCAGCGTTTGTCATAGGTATGGATTTTGCTTAATCCAAGGTATCATTGCTAGAACTAATTTGTGACGAGAAAGTCATACCACATCCCAAATCCAACGATGAACTTTGATGCATCCAAGGTAACCAAAAGTAAAACCGAACAGACAAGTCTCATAACCAGGTATAAAAACCGAAAGTATAAATAACCAGAGTTTGTCAAGTTTTCGTAATCCAAGTAATGGAAAAGAAGTCAGACGAGAAAAGACTAGAAGATATCCCAGTAGTTAGAGAATTCCTAGAAGTAATTCTTCTGAAGATCAACCAGGGCCTTCTCGTCCGTACGCCAAGGAAGAATTCCAAACATCTAATGCTAGGAGCGAACCTATAGCCCGATTAATGATCATATGAAATTACTACAAGTCCATAATCAACATTAACATGTCATTTACTTTTCCTTTACTTGTAACATATTATGAAACCTTTATAAACCCTAATTTGTAGTTAATCATTTTTACACCAAAACAATATGGTACAACACTTTCTCATCCCTTTTAACATGATATTAGCAATATCACAACATATATAATAGTGTACAAAATGATCATTACAAGTAAAAACTCCATTTTCATGTTAAAATCCTAAATGGTGATTCAAGCTATAAAGAATTAACATATGCATATTAATGATAAATGTAAGATCATAAAGAGTTCAAGATGACCTTATGGTGAATGAAGATGATGACTAACACAATCTAAACCCTTGTTTAGACTAGAAACCAAAGCTTGCACAATATTAACCCTAGTTTTCCAAGTGAAAACCCTAACTTCTCTTTTCTTGATTAATGCTTGAAAATGGTTAGCCAATACTTGGAAACATCTTAGAATGTCTTAGATATGATGTGTATAGGTGTGTATAGGTTGTATAAAATTTGATATGGATTTGGTAAATGAGTAGGGGTGAGCCGTGGCATATGAGAGCACCAAAGGAAGTGTTTTTGTGATTTTTAGCTAAGTGTTTTTGTGTATGTGTGTTCTTACTCTTTCATACTAGTATATATAATATAGGATGGTCAAAAAGATTGAAATAGTTGGTCCAAGACATCTTCATGGTCTTTAGGAAGACTAATTGGTCAAAGGGAACAAGGTATGGGTATGTTTAATGCAAATGTGATGTACAAAGACTACTTGCAAGATTTTTCTTATATTTCTTTGTATAAATTGCTACAAATTCGTCCTATGTATGATACATATGATATATTTTTGTAACTTTTATGTATTGGGTATAAAAGTGGGTATTTGTTGAAGCGTAGAAAAGTTTTGGTGGTTCCGGGTATGCCTAAATGCAATTTATCGCGAAACGTATACACTTTACGTATCCGATAAAAATAAAATGAACAAGGATCATAATTATTCTCAAAATAATTATTTAATACTTGATTGATGTAAACGCTTAATTGTTTGATGCCCGTTTACATTGAACGCTAATTTTTAGCTTACGCGATTTTACTTAATACATGAAATTACAAGCAAACGCGTACGACACTAAAAATAAATAGTAGATTTATCGACGTCATCAATGACTTGAAAACACAGGGTGTTATAGTGAAATTCGCTACCATCCTGGAAAGGTAAATGTCGTAGCAAATGCCTTAAGCCGGAAGGAACGAATCAAACCACTTCGAGTTAGATCATTAGTTATGACCATTCATTTAAAATTTCCTTACAAATTCTCAAAGTCCAAACTGAAGCACTCAAAGAAGAAAACATCAAGGCTGAAAATTTACGAGGAATGGAAAAATCATTTGAAATACGTCCCGATGGAACCTGATGTATCAAGAATTGAAGTTGGTTACCACTCTTTGGTAATCTAAGAGACTTGATCATGTGTGAGTCCTATTAATCGAAGTATTCCATTCACCCAGGTTCTGACAAGATGTATCAGAATCTAAAGAAACTCTATTGGTGTCGTAATATGAAGGCAATCATCGCTGAGTATGTTGGCAAATGTTTAACATGCTCTAGAGTTAAAGCATAATGTCATAATCCATCTGGCTTACTGGTACAACCAGAGATTCCTATGTGGGAGTTAGAGAGAATAACAATGGATTTCATCACAAAACTACCCAAAACCTCCAACGGACATGGCATAATTTGGGTTATTGTCGATTGCCTCACCAAATCCGCACATTTCATCCCTACCCGAGAAACAAATAGTATGGAAACCCTTACAAGGTTATACGTAAAAGAAATAGTCTCCCGGCATGGAGTGCCAATATCTATCATCTCGGATCGTGATAGTCATTTCACGTCCAGATTCTAGCAATCATTACAAAGTGATTTAGGTACTCAATTAGACATGAGTACGGCATATCATCTTGAAACTGATGGAAAAAGTGAAAGGACAATCCAAACACTTGAAGACATGCTTGGAGCCTGTGTTATAGATTTTAGAAAAGGATGGGAAAAACACATACCATTAGTAGAATTTCTTACAATAACAGTTACCATGCCAGTATTAAGGCAGCATCATATGAGGCACTTTATGGTCGAAAGTGCAGATCACCTGTTTGCTTGGCCGAAGTTAGAGATGTTTAACTTACGAGACCAAAAATAATCCATGAAACCACTGAAAAGATAGTGCAAATTCGACAACGTTTGCAAGCTGCAAGAGACCGGCAGAGAAGTTATGCCAATATAAGATGAAATCCTTTAGAATTTCAAGTTAGAGATCGTGTTATGTTAAAAGTGTCACCTCGTAAAGGTGTCATCCGATTTGGAAAACGAGGAAAGCTTAACCCTCGGTACATTGGACCTTTCAAAATCCTTAAACGGATTGGCCCAGTGGCATATAAACTTGAGCTTCCTAAAGAGCTTAGTAATATCCATAGTACTTTCCACATTTCTAATCTAAAGAAATGCTTATCTGACGAATCCCTTGTCATTCCAATGAAATAGCTTCGACTAGATGACAAACTCAATTTTGTGGAAGAACTAGTGGAGATCATGGATCGAGAAGTCAAGCAACTAAGAGAAAGTCATATTCCTATAATCAAAGTAAGATGGAACTCAAAAAGAGGACCAGAATTTACGTGGGAACGCGAAGATCAAATTCGTGCCAAGTATCCACATCTAATTTCAAACATCACTTCAGCATCCAACTAAATCTTGGGACGAGATTTCTTTTAAGGGAGGGAGACTATAACAACCCGTAATTTTCATCACTGTAATTATCCATCTATTAAATTAGATGCACTGTAATATCCATCTATTATATATACCACCTTTTTACAGGGAAATTTTTCGCTTTATTCCATTATGTAATGTGGTTTACATAACTAAAGTAAACGAGCTCACGCAACCTCTACCAATGCCATCTATATCTATGTTTATATCATGTAAATATCCTAATATGTCAAGTCAATATCTTAAAATGATTTTACCAAGTACATTCTCCATTTAAATACCATTTACAACGTCTATATAAAAAAAGACTTAATCGTTAATGTTATATCAAAACACTATTATATGTTAATGTATAACTATAAAATTGAAATGTGCAAGGGCTTCAAACATGTGTACAAGTATACAATGAACAACATTTAAAAATTTACTTTCCTCAAAGTCTTGTACAACTCATTTAAGCTCCAATGTACGTATCATGAAGCATGAATTCAAACTAACTATTTTCCATCCAATTGATTCTAATTTCTTACCACCACTTTAGCACAAGTACAATACCACAATGCACAGTGAACGTCTCTAAACACTAAACTCAACCCTAAATCATCTTAAAAACGCTAATCTAAAAAACCTAACCACTAAATCTAAAAACCCTAATAACATAATTTCATTTTAAACCTAACCCAATCTCTAAACTTAATCCTAAACATTAAACCTTATCTAAACCCTAATCTTAATCCTAAACCTTTAATGTTTAACACCTTAATGCTATATAAACCCTAACCTAAACTCGAATAAAACCAAATACCTAACCAGAATCCAAAACCACCTGACACCCATTTTACTCATGTTTTACCACCTTTTAACACCAATCTAACACCTTAAGCACCTTAAGCTAGCATCCTATACCCACATGACCTCACCACCATGTCACCAAGCAAGCATATAAGCACCTCCATCACCACCCATAAGCCACCAAGTAAACAAGACCCTTCTTGTCATCCCTTATGATAATTGAACCCCTCCACACCCTTCTCACATTTAAAGATACACTCCTAGTCCTTAAGACCATCATACTTGAATTCCTTAGTCATACCCTACAACACTTGGCCACCTCACCCAAGAAAACTTGGCCTCCAAGGTCATTCGACCCCTATATATGCCGAAACATGCAAACCATATTCAAAACCACATCAAAACTCATCAAACAATACAAATGGAGTTCTAAATAAAACAAGAAGATCAAGTGAAGTCCCTAAGACTCTACTCTGGAGCAAGAATCAGAAAAAGAAACCCTTAAGGCGTTTTCTAGGCGTACGAACCCAAAACCCTCTTTTTGACCCATTTAAGCTCAAGTAAGCTCAAAATATTATTCCATAAACTTATAATCTATTTTAAATCTTTCATAAGGTTTGTTAGATCCTATATAAACTCTTGTTCAAGCCTTAAATCCTCAAACCCATGCGTGTTTGGTTAAAACCCTAAAAACGACCCGTTTTGATTTTCTAGCTAACGAATCCTTTTTCTAAACTTTTGTTATGTTAGAACATCTTATTTTAGCTTATTCTAATAAGCCATAAGCTGCAAAACTCTTTTGGATTTCAAAAATATCAAAATTATGAATTTTGGACTTGATTTGCAAATGTTTTCATGCATAGGGGTATTATCGTAACTTTCTGAAATTTATAACTAGAGGGGCTGAAAATGTCATTTTCCTAAAGTTATAACTACAAGGGGCTGTTTTGCCAAGTTCTAAAGTTAAAGGTTTAAATTATATATACTTTATATATAAAGGACTAAAATTTGTAATAAAGTTTTTTAAATTCACGGGTATATATTGCCATTTGCAATTCTTAAAATTATAAACAATATAAATATTTTATATAAATTATAAAAATATATATTAATATTATAAGACTCGATTTTATTAAAATCCGATACATTTATCGCTATTAATCAACGATCGACGCATTATAAAACAATTACGTTATATAATTAACGTAATTTATCATCGACTGCTTTTGTAGAACTTAAAATCTTATCATATCACGTTACTAGGGAATTTCATGTGAGGGGTTCTATTTGGGTATTTGTTTTGATGAGTTTGTTGGGTTTACGATTTAAAGTGCCCTGACTCCTCAAATGATACTACATGGCCTCTGGATTATGATAGCCCGAACAATGATACAATATTTCTATAAATTAATAAATCAAAGTAATACGCGAAACTTTGTGAAGTTTTGAAAAATATAATCATCACACTAAGATTTGACTATTTACCACAGGTGCATGACGAAGGCCGTTACTTTTCACTTGATATACTTTTTGCCATTCAATCAGATTTCCTGTAAGTGAGCTATGTTTTTTCATAAGGTATAACTGTTCCAGTGTTTAAGCAAGGTGATGATCCCATTGATGTCATTAACCATATGATGTCATTCTTATCAGCTGTCGTCACATCTCGTTATCCTACTACCAACAACCAGCTAAGGAATTCGTCAAACCCTAGGCAACAAGCTATCATTAATGATTGAAGAGTGACCTTACAACCTGTACAGGGGAGACAAACTTCTTTTACAATGGGGACAAGTAGGACCTATACTCCAGGAGCAAGTGGAAGCAATTCTGGGAAACAAAGAACTGTTATTTGTTACAACTGCAAAAGGGAAGGACACATGTCCAAACAGTGCATTAAACCTAAAAGGAAACAAGATGATTCGTGGTTTAAGGATAAAGTGTTGCTGGTACAAGCTCAAGCAAATGGTCAAATTCTACATGAGGAGGAACTAGCATTTTTTGGTAGATCCAGGAATTATAGAAGGTCAAGCTACACAGACTGTCATTACTCATAATGCTGCTTATCAAGTTGATGATTTGGATGCATATAACTCTGACTGTGATGAACTCAACACTACTAAAGTTGCTCTCATGGCGAATTTATCTCATTATGGTTCAGATGCTCTTGTTGAGGTATACAATCCTGATAATGTGGATAACCATATGATTATTCAAGGTGTGCAGGTGATACCGTCTTCTGAAAAGTCAAATGTTGTGAACTATTTAGAGACTGAAATAACCAGTGATAGCAATATCATTCCTTATTCTCAGTATGTGAAAGAATCACAACAGGCAGTTGTTCAGAATTCTAGCTCATCTACACAACAAGATGCATTGATATTATCTGTGAATGAACAACTAAAAACCCTAGTTAATTATACCAAGATAAATCTGGACAATAAAAGTGTCAATGATACTTTAACTACTGAGCTTGAAAGATATAAGGAACAAGTTAAAGTTTTGAAAGAAGGACAAAATGTTAATTTAAAGAGTAAAGATAATGTTTCAGATTCATGTAAACAGTCTGTTGAGATTGATCGTCTTAAACAAACTCTTTCAGAACATGTAAAAGAAAAGGAATCTTTAATGCAAACAGTTACTCTTCTTAAAAATGATTTTAAGAAAGAAGAATCTAGGAACATTGATAGAGAGATTGCTTTAGAAAAGAAGATCAAACAGCTAGATAATATTGTTTTTAAAAGAGATCAATCAGCACAAACTGTTCACATGTTGACGAAACCTTAGTTTTTCTATGATCATACCACTAAACAAGCTCTAGGTTTTCAAAATCCTTTCTATCTGAAGAAAGCTCAGTAGTTGGAACCAAAGCTTTATAATGGTAACGTCATTAAGAACACTAGTGCTATTGTGATTCCTGACTCCGAAGAGACCCTTGTGCTTGCTAAAGAGAGTCATTCAAAAATGCTTTTAAAACAACAGGATCCAATGATGTTAGAAAAGAAAGTTAATACTACACCGGTCGATTATACTGTTCTTAACCAACTTTCTCAAGATTTTGAAACACGATTTGTTCCACAAATTGAATAATCTGCAAAACAAGCCTTTTGGTCTCAGAATTCTATGAATTCTTCAGATCCTACTCCTTCTTATAGACCCACCAAAGTTGAGGTTCCTAAAGAACTTCATAAAGTCAGCATGGTTAATACAAGTTTGAAGAAACTTAAACACCATCTTGCTGGTTTTGACGTGGTTGTCAAAGAAAGAACCATGGCCACGGCCATCACTAAGGGCTCATGGGGGTTTGAACATACAAAAGCTTATTTTAGGGATGAAATCATTCCATTTGTAAAAGTTCTGAAGGACTTATTCAATACATTCGATCAATATTTGATTGATGAACTTTCTGAAGTCCAAAATGTCTTTTATCAAATGGTACAGGCTGTGGAACAACATCGTTTAGAGTCAAAAAGATTTGAAATTAAAATGAATCAAGTTTTGAACAAAAATGAACGACTCTTGGAACAAGTATTAGCAAATATATAGTGAACATAATTGTGAATTCTTATGTGGATAATGCTTATGTGAATGTGCATGAATGTGAAAAGTGTCTCAAACTTGAGACTGAGCTGCTCAACAAAAAGGATTTCGTTGAAAAAGAGATTTATAATAAACTGTTCTGAAGTTTTACCACTCTTAAAAAACATTGCATCTCTTTAGAAGTTGATACTCAACTTAATCAAGAAATTTTTCAAAGAGACAATTAAGTTTCACCAAAAACACCATGGATCCAGAAATGCTTAAGATTGATGTGAAACCAATAAATCCTAGATTGTTGAACAATAGGGTAGCTCACTTTGACTACCTTAAGCACACTTAGAAAGAAGCTGCGATTCTTAGGGAAATAGTAGAACAAGGAAAATCACAAAATCCTCTAACTAATTCCTTAGACTCTGCTTGTAATTATACAAAACAAATTCAGGAGTAGCTTATACTAATCGGACAAACTTGCCCTAGCATCAATAATTCAAGTGGTAAATTAGTGTCTGTGACCCCAAAGAACAAGGACAAAAGAGTTAGATTCACTCAGGCCGCCACATCCTCAGGAAACATAAACATAAAAACAGCTTCTTCATTAAACCTAGTTTCTAACAAACCTATGTTGTCTTCTACAGGAGTAAAACCGTCTACTAGTGCTAGCAGATCACAACCTTCAGGCAATACAAAGAAAGGTAATATTCAACGAACGCCAAGTAGTACTCATAAGAATAAAGTAGAAGCCCACCCTAGGATAGTTAAATCTAGTTTGAAAAATAAGAATAGTGTTGTTGAACCTAAAGGAACTTCAAATGTGCAGCATTCCAAGCTTAATGCGAATTTTGAACTTCTATGTGTTAAGTGTAATGGTTGCATGCTTTCTGATAATCATGATTTATGTGTTCTTGATTTTATCAATGATGTGAATGCTCGTGCTAAATCTAAATCTGTTAAGAAAAGTTCAAAGAGAAAAGTTTGGAAACCAACAGGAAAAGTGTTCACAAATATTAGATACACATAGAGACCTACTGGTCAGACCTTCACTATAGTAAGAAATGCGTGCCCTTTAACTAGGATAACCACAACTGCTGAAGTGCCCCTTAGGAAACCTACTGCTCTAGAAAGTGATACACCTAAGCCTGTAGTAACATTGGTTTACTTAAGGAAACCTAGGAAATCTAAAACTAATGTTCCCGTTAGCAAACCTAAGATTGTTAAATCTATATCTGCTAACAAAAAGGAACCCAGTAAATCTTGGGGATCCGTAGTTTCCGTTAGGCAATTCTGTGATTCGAACCTTAAAGTTGCTTTTTGTCAACACACCTGCTTCATTCGTAATCTAGAAGGTGTTGATCTATTGGCTGGATCTTGAGGAAACAATATATATTCACTGTCTCTTGGAGATATGATGGCGTCCTCTCTTATATGTCTCTTGTCAAAGGCCTCAAAGACTAAGTCTTGGTTATGGCACCGACGTCTGTCTTATCTGAACTTTGGTACAATCAACCATTTAGCTAGACACGGTCTTGTTCGAGGTCTCCCTAAGCTAAAGTTTGAAAAGGACCATCTATGTTATGCATGTGCAATAGGAAAAAGCAAGAAGAAACCCCACAAACCTAAATCTAAAGACACCAATCAAGAAAAACTCTATCTTTTACACATGGATCTTTGTGGACTAATGTGTGTCGCAAGTGTTAATGGAAAGAAGTACATCCTCGTCATTGTCGATGATTACTCTCGATTTACATGGGTAAAGTGCTTAAGGTCAAAAGATGAAGCTCTAGATTTCATAATCAAGTTTCTCAAGATGATCCAAGTACGACTTAAAGTACCTGTCCGACGAATCAGAACAGATAATGGAACTGAATTTGTTAATCAAACTTTACGTGAACATTATGAGAAGGTTGACATCTCTCATGAAATATCTTTTGCTCGCTCTCTACAGCAAAATAGTGTCGTTAAAAGACGTAATCGTACGCTAACTGAAGTTTCCCATACAATGTTGATTTATGCAAAAGCTCTGTTATTCTTATGGGCAAAAGCAGTTGCTACCGCATGTTATACCCAAAATCGTTCCATCATACGTCTTCGTCATGGCAAAACACCATATGAGCTTTTACATGACAAACTTCCTGACTTATCATTTTTCCATGTATTTGGTGCACTTTGTTATCTGACAAATGATAGCGAGAACTTGGGTAAGTTACAACCGAAGGCTGATATTGGTATTTTCATTGGCTATGCACCCACAAAGAAAGCATTTCGAATTTACAACCGACGTACCAGACGAATCATCGAAACATTTCATGTAGATTTTGATGAGCTAACAGCAATGGCTTCTGAATACAGCAGTTCAGGACCCACACTTCATGAAATGACTCCTACAACAATCAGTTCAGGACTCGTGCCAAACCCTCCTCCTTCAACACCGTTTGTACCACCTTCAAGAACCGATTAGGATATTTTGTTTCAACCACTGTTTGGTGAATTACTCAACCCTCCATCAAGTGTTGATTGCCTAGCCCCTGAAGTCATTGCTCCAATTGCTGAAGTAGTAGCTCCAGAACCAGCTGCATCAACCGGTTCACCTTCCTCAACAACTGTTGACCAAGATGCACCATCCCCTAGTAACTCCCAAACAACACCCGAAACTCAATCTCATGTCATTATGTTGAAAAAGACAATCATGACTTAGATGTGGCACACATGAATAACGATCCGTTCTTTGGTATTCCAATTCCAAAAAATGATTATGAAGCATCTTCTTCTTCGAATGCTATTCCAACTGTTGTGCACACTGCTGCTCCTTACTCAGAACACGTTACCAAATGGACCAAGGATCATCCTTTAGCCAACATCATCGGTGAACTCGAATGACCTGTTTCCACAAGACTCCAACTCCATGAACAAGCCTTATTTTGTTACTACGATGCTTTTCTTTCCTCTGTTGAACCCAAGACTTATAAAGACACATTAACTTAATCATGTTGGATTGAAGCAATGCAAGAAGAGCTAAATGAATTTGAACGTCTTGAAGTCTGGGAACTTGTTCCTCGTCCAGATAAAGTGATGGTCATTACATTAAAATGGATTTATAAGGTGAAACTTGATGAAATGGGAGGAATTCTAAAGAACAAGGCTCGCTTGGTTGCTCGTGGTTACCATCAAGAAGAGGGAATTGATTTTGAGGAATCTTTTGCTCTAGTGGCTAGACTTGATGCTATTCGAATTTTCCTCGCATATGCTGCTCACATGAATATGATCGTCTACCAAATGGATGTTAAGACGGCATTCTTGAACGGCATTCTGCGCGAAGAAGTTTATGTCAGCCAACCGGACGGGTTTGTGGATCAAGACAATCTGAATCATGTGTATAAGCTTAAGAAGGCTCTATATGGGTTGAAACAAGCTCCTCGCGCGTGGTACGATCTATTGTCAGTGTCTACTCTCCTCAGAATTCCTAAAGAACATTACACCCACTCACTCTCTCTCGATATAGAGATAAATCGCACCAACCAACGCTACCCTCATCCCAACACCACCCTCAATCTCTGAGATCTATCTATCATCACTACACGACACCTAACAATAACCCATCCACCACACATAGTAGAGTATAATCTAATATCAAACCCCTAATATAAAAACAACACAACTGCACACACTACACACACACACACACACATCGCACACCCTAAGCTACTATGTGAGCTCTTAGATGAGAGCGCGAGAGAGCGAGTCTTATGTGATCTCTACCTCGCGCGTTTTGGTCGATGGAGGCCTCCTCCTCTTCAGCTACACAGTTGTGATGAAAACATCTCCACGCTACAATACACCGCCAACACTCTACTCATCTATAAATCAACCCTCTCTATCTTACACCTTCCAATCACTCAAAAAGCACCAAATAACCTCAAACTACTCACTATCCAATGACCTAGGAAGTAGATGAGAGAAGTTAGTTTTTTTTATAAACAAATATATCTATATATAATAAAATACTCACTCACTCCCATGGTAGAGAAATCTAAACTGGATGAAGATCCACAAGGGAAAACCGTTGACCCTACACACTATCGTGGAATGGTCGGCACCCTTATGTACCTTACAGCCAGTAGACCAAAACTTACATTTGTTGTATGCATGTATGCCCGGTATCAGGCAAAGCCTACCGAAAAGCACTTACATGCTGTAAAATAATCTTTAAATACCTAAGAGGAACCGTTAATAGGGGACTCTGGTATCCAAAGGATTCTTCTATTGCTCTAACAGCTTATGCAGACGCTGATCACGCGGGTTGCCAAGATACTAGACGAAGTACATCTAGAAGTATGCAATTATTGGGAGACAGACTTGTTAGCTGGTCATCAAAAAGGCAGAAAAGCGCTACGATATCCAGTACGGAAGCTAAATATATAGCCTTGTCTGGCTGTTGTGCTCAAGTCCTTTGGATGAGATCACAGCTTACCGACTATGGTCTTGGATTCAATAAAATTCCAATGTACTGTGATAACAAAAGCACTATTGCCTTATGTTGCAACAATGTTCAACATTCTCGGTCAAAGCATACAAACATCATATTCCACTTCATCAAAGAGCAAGTAGAGAATGGAGTAGTAGAGCTTTAGCTTGTCAACACTGAGTATCAACTAGCGGACATCTTCACTAAAGCCCTATGCCGAGAAAGAACTGAATTTCTGACCAACAAGCTGGGAATGCGAAGTTTTATGCCTGAGACACTGAAACAGTTGGCAGATGAAGTTGAAGAATAGTGGTGGTACCTATTCTGATATCATGTGTATCATATGTATATATTTAAAACCAGAAAAACCAAAAAGATTTTTCATTTTCAGAAAACTTTTATAAAAACAAAATACAAAAATATAAAATATTTAAAACCAAATAAAAAATTAAAAAATGAGAAAAATATAAAAAGAGGTAATAATGGAATGTCTTCTGAAAATTGATAACATTTACGGTCTTAGAAATGTCATTTAATAATGATACGAGGCTGTAAATGAAGTTCGAGCAGAAGTTCAAAAGTTTTCAAAACATGCCAAAATGGCTTGCTATTATTTCCGATAGCAACCCGGTCATCATCTTAAAGGCAAGTATTTTAAAAAGAAAACTTGACCTCATAACGAGAATTTATTCTAGGGCATGGTCTACTTTATGACCATGCAATGACTTGTGTTTACTTTGCAGCACAACCCGTGCTTCCTTTATTCTATAAGTGTACATGTCAGTGCACTTATGTGCTTAAAATAAGAGAAATCTTATTTTATTGGTAAAAAATTGTCTTCACAATGAATTAGTGTTTTCAGTAATCACAAAAAGATTTTCAAAGACAATTTGACCACTTAAACAATGACAACAGCTCTTTAAATAGAAAACGGGTCATCATTTGAGGGGGATAATGTGACATCAAATAATCTTTTAAAACGGTCTTTCAAAATAAGTCACAGAATAAAAGGATAAAGTTTTTGATAATGACGGATAACAAATTAAAGGGGAGTTAACTTATATTAACTACAAGGGCTTTAGATGTCATTTGTTTAAAACTTTATGGACTTATTTGTAATTTGAGACTTAATGAATTCAGGCTTTAAACTACATTCGATCAATATTGCCAACACCTCATGGCTTGTAAAAGACTTAGGAATGCTTGGAAATACTTTCATAGTTTTAAAAGCCTTGAAGTTGATTCTCACGGAATAGAATTAAGCTTATTAATTCTTCGAACATGATCTCAAGTATATGTGCGTATAAGGTTTTGCTGATTCCGAGGTATCGAAACCAGCAAGGGGGAAGGAGTAGACACACTAGAACGTACAACAAGTACACGTGATAGAGTCCATAGCCTTCTTTGATTTTAGGCCATTCCGAGAAAACGAATGGCATAACCGCAGAGAAAATCGATGTTTTAACTTGTTACTTTCAGGTGCACTATTTCATCCACATGGGGGAAGAGATATATTGTTATTTTTAGTATGCATTATTTGAGATACCATGGGGAAGTGTTGTAAGAAGATTTATTCTAAATGTGAGAAGATTGGTTAGTGATTCAAGAAATGCTTCCTCAAACGGTTAATCACTAAGCTTATTTTTTTTAAGAGAGTAGAATTAGTTGACAAAAGATGTACACATAGGTTTGATAAGTATGATGATTCCTTAAGATAGTCAGTATTCTGCAGAAAGAAATGAGTACATTTAGGACTTAGTTGACTTAGGTGTTATCATTTGGACTACTTAGAGGGAATAATTGTGACATCCATGACTTAGTTGACTTTGGTGTTTCAATTTATATCATCTATATCATATAAGGAGAAATGCGGACATCTGGGACATAATTGACTTTGGTGTTACGGTTTCGAATTAATTGTGTACTTCGGATATTTGGGCTTTTTACATCAAGACTGCTTGAGGCGGCTTGGAAGAAAGTTTTGAATCTACTCAAGAAAGGATTGCTAATTTAGGGGGAAGCTAAGACAACTTCTTAAGAGAGACTACGAGGAAGACCTACGGCTGCTACAAAAGAACCATATGATTCTATCATATGATGTTCTCATCATTCAGGTCAAACCTTGTACATAATAATCTTGTGAATATATAAATGTGTAGTGTAGACTTAAAAATTAGGCATATATAGTGTTTGAGTATGAATTTTCAAGAATTTCTTAGTAAATTCAAAAAAATTCAAATTAACATACTCAAACACCATATAATACCCTCATAATTTGAGGGGGAGCATTAAAAAATGTTTCTATTACGGCTTGTTAATAATTATACATTCTTTCCCCGAAAGCATTTATATTTAAATCAATTGAAATCTAAAATATCAAAAGATTTAATATTTTTGATAAGGGGAGAAAATATGATTAAAATATATGGCTAATAATGTGATTTTCAAGATCTTAAGTGTACGCTATCCCATATATGTGCTAAACTCTTTCGATTAATCGATGCACATATGAAGGGGGAGCAAATGGTTACGTGTTGGCTGAAATGTGGAAGTACCAAAGACCGACCATTTAAATTATTGTATTGGAGTTATAAGGTGGTTAAGTTTAGGTATCCATTCCCATGATCCAGCCAGAACCGGAGGGATCTACCCAGGGATATTCCACTAGATAGTGTAGTAGTCCTTAGGTATGAAAAAAGGAGTAAAAGTGAGAATAAAGGAAAAGTGTCGACTGAGATGGAGCTAGTACTGGAACAAACCCAATAAGGTACTAGTTATGAAGTCTCATTAAGTGTTGAAGGGGTTGAAGAATTAAAAAGAAAGGTTAAGATAAAGGGTGAAAAGAAAGAAGCCCTCCTTACACTTAGGCAAAAACCGGGTCAATACATCTGCTGTCAAGAATCACAAAGATGATTGATGACATTGAAGACTGACATCATGGACCCAGTGATGTAATGCACAACCCTCCCTAGCCACTCAGAATCTCTTAAAAGATTTTTGTTTCATTTCTCACAAAGATTACACGCATTTCTATCAACTTTCGCACTCTGAGTTAGTTGGTATTGAAAAGGTGGCAGCCTGCTCCAGCCTCCGATCACTAAAACCAAAATGCACTATTGAGTCTAAAGCCAAAAGAGATCATCCATAAATCTTATTAGGACACTTGTCAAACTTATGCTTGCTATCTCACACAATGTGAATAACAAGAAATATATAAAGAGTCCTACGCATTATCCTTGTTGTTTTGCCAGAACATCCGAGTGATATTTAAGTATTCACAGTGAAGATAGAAATCCTGCTTGAGCCAACATCAAACAAGCTCATTTTAGGTGACTTGTGCGATTCTATATGAATCAAACTTCTGACAACTGGAAAGAAATGATGGTGCGATTCTTAGTGAATCAAACTTGTTCCAGTATATGAATTGACGGTTGATGATGAATTTTGAATTGCTTAAAACTCTCGATGTGTCACAAAACCACTTTAGCAAGTGACACGTCGATTGATTTTCAAATCAAATTTTCTATTCAATCGGTGAGACAGTAACTCACTGGTTTACTCTTATCGTGTTGTCTGCTTTAAGACATTCTAATAATGAGAACATGCTGAGTACGATGAATCTAATACACGTGTGTTAGAAAGATTCAATACTGCAAGCTGGAAATCCTGTCAAGGAGATTCTTCTTAAATTGAATCTACCTAATCATAAGTCGATCCTCATGGATTCAAAGGTTACTCTAACCAAACACGGGCGAATGACAAAGCCATGTTCGTTCCCCTACTTTATTGCTAACTGTTTTAATGCATGATACTTAAAGATGGAGGTGAAGGTACCTGATTCTAGTTGTCTCAAAGATTCATAACCACATGCTCATGCCCGACCGACAAATATAAAGACATCATGAAAGCTTAAGTACATGTTTCAAGACTTCTAATACTCTGATACTGTACGTCTTTCTTAAAGTGACGAAGTATTAAAGTCAAAGAATTTCAAAGAAGTTTCTGTCACTCTAATACCGAACGTCTTTCTCGAAGTGACGAAGTGTTAAAGTTAAAGAATATCAAGAAAAATGGTTACACTGGCTTTCAAACATCAAGAACAGTATGAGCATGTCAGTACAAAAGTCATAAGATCACAAGAAGGTAAAGATTACAAGATGGCGAATAAAGATTATGCTTGGTTGATGATCTTAAGAAGCTCAAAAGATCACATACAAGTCAAGAACAAGATACAAGCTAAAGCCTAAAAGTCTAATGATTGCTACATCAAGATTCACAAGATAAAGAACATGATAACAAGACTACGAGCTAAAGATTGAAGACATTCATAGAATGTAGAGCTTAAGTTTTTGTAAATTGGAGTGACCTCCCTTAGGGAGAGATTGTTAGGAATCCAAAAAAGGATCGGTCACTCCACGTATTTTACGTTTCTAGCTCGTAGTACACAATGTATTATTTAGTAAGCTAACCGGGCCAAAAGGCCCATGGAAAGCCCACAAGCTCTTTATGGCCGGCCACTAGGATAGTATTTATACCCTTTCCATGACATGGAAAGGGTGATTGGTTGTTCATTAATTCACACACGTAATACAGGTTTTCTCTTATATTTCTTTCTCTCTCTAAAATGTTCATCCAACCACTCTCTCTCTCTAGAACCATCTCTCTTCCTCTTTCCATGTATGTTATTTGATTGTTCTTCAATACGGATATTTATACGGCTAGGCATATGTGAGCCTACGGGGGTCACATACAATATACATTTAGATATTATTTTATTAGTATGTATATAATAATATAGGTGTATTTATTATATATGTATTTAATATATGATCTAACGGTAGAATACTAAACGATCGTTAATTAGTTCGTTTACGAATAATTAACTATGGGGCTTTTAATTAATGTGTAATTAAAAGTAATTATATATAATAATTAGAAAAGTCAAAAAGTCAACACCAATGCGTGTTGGTGTTGGGTTCGGCTGGCCATAAGGCCCAAAGGGGTGTTCATGGGTTTCGTGTTAGTTTTGGCCCAAAGCTAAGTATTTTAGGTATGTC
>BQNB010042671.1:4927-43148 GCA_026074375.1 Tanacetum coccineum
GTATGAGTGAGATATCACACTTTAAATATGGTGTTTTAGTCCTATTTTATGCACACAAGTTGTTAGATAAAATGCATATGTGAGATTTTTATTGTAAAACTAAATGTAAATGCAATAAATTTTTTACAATAATGTATTAAGCATTTTACTTATGTAAGATCAAAAGAGTTATCTTTTTTAATTCTTATTTTTTTACAAAAATGTACATATTCTTGTTTCATTGCGTTTTAACCTTAATTTTCACCAATATAAAATTAAAATTAGAAAATTTGCAAAACTTGAAAGTTATAGATATCATGATATACTTTACACATCGTTTTGAATCTTTCAAAAAGAATAAAGTTTGTGTGAGACAACTGTTTTCAATATAGTGTTTTTAGTTATAATACAACAATATTTTAGTGCACGATAGTTATTTTCTTAGTGCATCACAGTTAATAATTTAACTGTGATGTACTAACTTTTAGTATAATATGATGTAATAGATTTTTTAACTGAGATGTACTAACTTTTTAACTGTAATGGAGTAACAAAATACATTGTAATGCAGTAATTTTTTATTGAGATGTAATAGAATTTTTAACTGTAATGCACTAACAAAATACATTGTAATACATTGTGATCCAATAACTTTTTAATTGTAATGTACTAACTTTTAGTATACTGTGATGTAATAGATTTTTTTAACTAAGATGTACAAACTTTTTAACTGCAATGCAATAATTTTTTCATTATAATGTTCTAACTTTTTAATGCAGTAACAAAATACATTGTAATGTGATAACTTTTTAATTAAGATATAATAGAATTTCTTGAGTGTAATGCACTAACAAAATACATCATAATGCAGTATCTGACAAAATACATTATGATGTAGTAACTTTTTAAATGTAATGTACTAACTTTTAGTACGCTATGATGTAATAGATTTTTTAACCGAGATGTACTAACTTTTTAACTGTAATGCAGTAACTGACAAATACATTGTGATGCAGTAACTTTTTAATTGTAAAGTACTAACTTTTAGTATACTTTGATGTAATAGATTATTTTAACTGAGAGTGATGCTCTTTCTACATAAAGTGACATTCATATGCTTACTTACTAATCTAATCGATTTGTCTAACCTGTTTGATTTCCATTCATCGAATCACGTTTGATTTGTGTAGATCGATAATAGCTTTCTCTAATCTCTCTTGTTAGATTCGACGTGATTTTTAGAATTAGGGTTTCGATTTCTAATCGATTTCTTGGTTCTAAGTAATTACCATTTATCTGATTTAGTGGGATCTAGGGTTTGTTATTCATTGTTATCTGCTAAATCTCTCTTTACTTGATTCGACGATAATCATTAGGTTTTAGATCTCCCTTCAATCCAAACAAGATCAATTTCTTCGGTTCGTTCATGGCAGGTGACAAAAGATTGTTTTTATCCAAGGAGGATCTTACTGGAAAGATTTCCAAGATGGTATTTGTTACTAACTTCCCTGATCATTTTAAATGCCCTTACTTTGGAATGTAGCGAACTGCTTATGGTAGGTTGTCGATGTGTTTATTCCTCTAGAGGTCTAAAAAGAGATAAGAATTTGCCTTTGTCCGCTTCTATGGTGATAAAATGAGAGACTTATTGAATTTTATGCACCATTTGGATTGGGCGTTTTTCATTTACATGCCTCAATCCTGTAAGATGCCAAGAGAATCCTTTAGCTTCGTTTGTGTAGCCATCTAAAGTGAAGATTAATTCGAGACCTGTTAAAAACTCTTTTGCGCCTGTTTTGAAATCCAATGATCATAAGGGCTCTCCATCGTCTGATTCCTCCCCAGCAATTGTGATGGATGACTCTTGCATTGTTGATAATGACCTCTCTTGCTCCTTAATGGGTAAAATTAAGGATATCAATGCTTTATCAAATATTTATGTTATTTTTGCTGACGAAGGCTTTGATAATGACAATATATCTTATTTGGGTGGATTTTAGATCCTTATTGAGGCATGTTCTGTGCTCAAAAGAAGAAAATGCTCTTCTGAGGGTTAGGCTTCGTGGTTCTCAAGAACTATGCATTGCTGATCATACTTTTCGTAGTGAAGACAGGACTTGTGTGGATATCTATTGAAGGACTTCCTTTTAACACTTGGAATAATAATGCATATGCGAAAATTATCTCCAAGTGGGGTACTTTGTCTGAGATCGACACCACTCTAGATTCTTCCTCTTCTGCCAAGAAGATTTGTGTTGTTACTAAAGTCCATACCATAATAAACCAAAGAATCAAAATCATCGTAAAAAGGTAAAATTTACTGGATATGTGTTAAAGAACTTGAAGCATGGGCCCCTGAGTTCAATAACGAATTTTGCGTAGTATTCATCATTTGATGAGGTAAGAAGGAGGACGGAGGTTTAATATTAAAAAGTAAGATCGCTATTGATCATATTTCAGATCTTAGTTGTATGAAGTAGGCAACGAGCAGCAAGCACCCAAAACAGGTACGGAATCTGAAGATCCGTTTGGAATTCACTCAATTCTCAAGCAAAATAATCAAAAGGAGAAATCAAAAGATGCCGGAAAGTCCGATCCATCCTTTCCTCCTGGATTCACTCCGAAAGGTGTTAATGAAACTATAGAAGAAGAGGAGAATGTAAGTGTTAACAAGTCCAATTCTAATCATCACTGTAATAAGAAGGACAGCTCAAATGGAGTGTGCGATTATACTTATTGATCGTTTAAACTAAAAGCTAGTGGTTCAATTCTAGATGTTTTGGAGGATCTAATTAAAATAGGTCATGCTATGGGGTACAATATGAAAGGATGTTCTAAAAATATAGAAGCTATTGTTGATCTTCAAGGAGTGACATCGGGTTTACGATGAATGTTATGTCTTTGAATATTCAAGGTCGTGGACATACGTCCAAGAAAGACTGAATTCGGGAGTTAAATTTGAAATATAAAGTGAATTTTGCTACTATTCAAGAAACTAAGTCAGAAAAAATTGATCTTTTTGTCATCAAATCGTTATGGGGCAATTTTAATTTCGACTTTGTCTATAGCCCTTCTGTTGGGTTATCTAGTAGGATCCTTTGTGTTTGGAATCCAAATGTTTAGGCTCAAGAAAGTGTTACTGTATCTGATTCCTTTGTAGCTGTCCGTGGTACGTGGATTTCTTCTTCCTTGAAGCTAATGTTTATTTCAGTTTATGCGCCTCAGTATCATGAAGAAATCTTTGTGGGATTAAATTAAGCATATGATTAATTTGTGGGATGGAGAATGTATCATTCTTGGAGATTTCAATGAAGTTAGATCGGAGAACGAGAGATTTGGTACTATTTTCAACGATATTGGTGCTAAAGCCTTTAATCACTTTATTTCATCATCATGCCTTATTGATCTTCCTCTTGAAGGGTATTCCTTTACATGGGCTCTAAAATCTAGTTCAAAAATGAGTAAATTGGATAGATTCTTAATTTCTGAAGGCTTGATCTCAATTTTCTCTTCGCTTGCTGCCATATGTCTTGATAGGCGTCTCTCTGATCATAGGCCGATTCTCTTACGTGAATCATTTGTTGATTATGGGCCTACGCCATTTCGTGTGTTTCACTCTTGGTTCACAAAGGACGGATTTGATAATCTTATTGCTGATACTTGGAATAATTTATCTATCATGGAAACTAACAAGATTTCTCTTCTGAGAAAGAAGTTTCAAGCTCTTAAGGCGATTATCAAAAACTGGAGTCGAGATGAGATGCTCAAGGCTTCTGCGGTGCGTCATTCAGCTCAGTCCCGGATATCAGAATTAGACAAGCTGATTGATAAAGGTTTGAGTAATAACGATATTATTAATGAAAGAATCTCCCTTTTGAAAGATATTCATGATCTTGATAAGCGACACTCTTCTGATTTGGCCCAAAAGGCCAAGATTCAATGGGCTATCGAAGGTGATGAAAATTCTAAGTATTTTCACGGGATCATTAATAAAAAACGGTCTCAACTTGCTATTCGTGGTGTTCTTGTCGATGGAGAGTGGATTGAAGATCCTCCCAAAGTGAAGAATGAATTTCTCGAACACTTTTCTAATCGTTTTTCTATGCCTACAGGTCAGACTATTAATCTTGATTCACATATGTTTCAAAAGATTTCTATAGACCAGAATGCGGACCTTGAAAGTGATGTCTCTTTAGAAGAAATTAAGAAGGCGGTTTGGGAGTGTGGCACTAATAAATCTCCAGGGCCGGATGGTTTTTCCTTCGAATTTATTCGAAAATATTGGAACATCATTCAGCATGATGTGGTTAATGCTGTCAAGGAATTTTTCTCTTCTAGTAAGTTTCCTCCTGGAAGTAATTCTTCATTTATTACTCTTATTCCTAAATCATTGGATGCAAAGATGGTGAAAGATTTTCGTCCAATAAGCCTCATTGGTAGTTTTTACAAGATCGTTGCCAAGATCTTGTCCAATCGCCTATGCATTGTTATGCCTGATCTGATTAGTGACGTTCAAACTGCCTTTATTTCTAAACGTCAAATCCTGGATGGCCCTTTTATTCTTAACGAGCTTATTTCGTGGTGTAAGTATCATAAAATCAAAGCTATGATTTTTAAAGCTGATTTTGAAAAGGCCTTCGATTCGGTAAGATGGGATTATTTAGACGGGGTTCTAAATAACTTTGGTTTTGGTGTTAAATGGAGAGGGTGGATTCAAGCGTGTCTTTCTTCGGCAATGGGATCGATTCTGGTTAATGGAAGTCCCTCATCAGAATTCAAATTTCATAAAGGTTTGAAGCAGGGAGATCCTCTTTCTCCTTTCCTCTTTATTTTGGTGATGGAAAGTTTGCACATTTCGTTCAACAATATCTTGAATTCCGGGCTCTACAAAGGTATTCGTATTGATGAGTCTTTAACGTTATCCCATCTCTTTTATGCGGATGATGCTGTTTTCATTGGTAAATGGGATAAGGCGAATGTCATCACTATCGTTAATATGCTTAAATGTTTCTACTTGGCGTCGGGGCTCAAAATCAATATTCAAAAGAGTAAGATTATGGGCATTGGTACCTCTCAAGAAGAAGTGGATGTGGCTGCTAATGTCATTGGTTGTAACACGTTCTCCTCGCCTTTTAACTATCTGGGTGTTAAGGTCGGTTCTTCCAGCTCTAGAAGTAACTTTTGGGACGAGGTTATTGCAAAACTTTCATCCCGTTTATCTAAGTGGAAAATTAAAATGCTTTCTATAGGTGGTCGTTTTACTTTGAATAAAGCTGTCCTTAGCTCGCTTCCTATATACCTGATGTCAATCTATAAAACTCCTGTTGGTGTTTTACGTAAGATGGAGTCCATTCGCAGGAGATTCTTTAATGGTGCTGATATTAATGAGAATAAAATGTCTATGATTGGTTGGGAAAAAATAATGGTTTCAAGGAAAAAAGGAGGGCTTGGTATTTCGAGTTTCTTCGCTCAAAATCGTGCTCTTTTATTCAAATGGATATGGAGGTTCAGGTCAAAGGATTCCTCTTTATGGTATAGGGTTATTAAAGCTATGTTTGGCGATAGTGGAGCTTTAGACAACACTGGTAAGTTCGCTCGCTCTTCTACCTGGACTACTATTGTTCGTGAATGCGGGAATTTGTCTAGCAAAGGTATTAACTTATTGTCTCATATGAAAAGAAAAGTGGGAAATAGGTTGAATACTTTATTTTGGGTTGATTCTTGGCTTACTGATACCCCCCTTAAGCAATTATACCCGCGTATGTTTTCTTTAGATTGTAATAAAAACTCTACGGTGGCAGAAAAAATCAACGCTAGCTCTATTTCCTGTTCTTTTAGAAGACTCCCTCATGGAAGTTTAGAAGAAGAGCAATTCTCCAAACTCATCGAAGATGTTAAATCTGTCATTCACTCGGTCTCTAATGATATGTGGATTTGGTCCCTCGATTCCTCAGGTGAATTCTTGATTAATTCTACTCGGCTTTTCATAGATGATCGTCTTCTTCTCGCGGTTGGTGCTCCCACTAGATGGGTTTTGGAAGTCCCAATTAAGATTAACATCATGGCTTGGAAAGTGAGTTTGGATAAGCTCCCAACTAGGCTTAATTTGTCTCTTCGGGGTATTGAAATTCCCTCTATCACTTGCCCTATTTGCAGCTGTGCAGGGGAGTCATGCTCGCATTTTTTTTCTCTTGTTCTATGGCCCGGAACATTACTACCAAACTAGCTCGATGGTGGGAGTTTGATTGCCCGGATTTATTCTCATACGATGATTGGCTTGAATGGTTTCACACTCTTCGTCTCCTTAAAGGTTTTAAGGATATATTGGAAGGGTCTTTTACGTTATGTGATGGGTGATATGGAAGTATCGTAATCAGACATTGTTTGGCTCATCTCAACCGCGTATGGATATGCTATTTGATGAGATTGTTTTACTTGGTGCTCCAATAGGTGTAAAAACAATTTTGATTGGATCTCTTGGATGAAATGTCCTAGATCCTTATCTTTGTAATTTTCCTAGCGCGTTGCTAGTTTCTTAATATAATTTGCCGTTCTAAAAAAAGATTATTTTAACTGAGATGTATTAACTTTTTAACTGTAATGCAGTAACAAATTACATTGTTATGCAATATCTTTTTAATTGAGATGTAATAGAATTTTTAAGTGTAATGCACTAACAAAATATATCGTAATGCGGTAACTTTTTAATTGAGATGTAATAGCATTTTTAAGTGTAATGCACTAACAAAATACATCGTAATTAAGTAATTGACAAAATATGTTATGATGTAGTAATTTTTTAAATGTAATGTATACATTTTGATGTAATAGAGTTAAGTGAAATGTACTAATTTTTTAACTGTAATGCATTAACAAAATACATTGTAATGCAGTAACTTTTTAATTGAGATGTAATAGCAGTTTTAAGTGTAATGCACTAACAAAATACATTGTAATACAGTAACTTAGATAAAATAAATTATGATGCAGTAACTTTTTAATTGTAATGTACTAACTTTTAGTACGTTGTGATGTAATAGATTTTTTAAGCAAGATGTACTAACTTTTTCACTGTAATGCAGTAACAAAATACATTGTAATGCAGACAATTTTTAATTAAGATGTAATAGCATTTTTAAGTGTAATGCACTAACAAGATATATCATAATGCACTAACTTACAAAATAAATTGTGATGCAATAACTTTTTAACTGTAATGTACTCGGGTTGACTCGACCAGTTCAACCGGTTGTGCCAGGAACTGGTTTAGAGCCATATATGATGTATAGGCAAAGGCCACATGCCAGGAGAGATGTTTTGTTCATAAGATAACATTCCTCTTACAATGACACAATGCGTTTTGTGGTCTATTGCGGTAGAGTTCTTCGGAACTGGTAGTTAAGCGTGCTCATGAGAAAGTAGTACTGGTTTTGGTGATCGGTCGAGAAGCCTTCACACGAGGGCCATAAAAGCAAAGTCGCGAGCCTGCGGGCAAATCGAATAATATTGTTATCTAAATACGTGGGATGTTACATGTGATCGGTCTTTTGCTTGTTTAAGAACCGGATTAAACGGATGGTTTTTTATGACCCGGGATGACTCGGTCAGATAAACTCGGCCGTATCATGACTTCCTTATTTAAAAATCTTACAATTTTTTTTTAATGAATCTTTCTAGGTTTGAATGACAAGTTGAAGTGGTGAAGATTAATGTTCGTTAAAATTTTGTAAAATGATAAATTAGAGTTAGAACGAACTTATAACACTAAATAATATAGTCTTATTACAATCTATTATAACTCTACGATCATAAGTTGAGAGCTTTTGTAAATCTTTGCTACAATTTTATAGATATAAAACTTAAAAATTAAGTTTATCGGCAAAAAAAAATGAATAAAGTATGATAAATTATGGATCATTCAACACCAAATCTTTTACTTAGTAAAGGAAAACGTCAAGTAGGGAATTTGTATTTTAAAAAAATCATACTTTATTTAGTAATATTTTTTTAATTTATATTTTTTTTGATTTAAAAAAAATAATAAAAGCTAATAAAAAAACCTCAAATACTTTCTTATTCGGTAAAAAAAATGGTAAATTCGTTTTATACGAACAAATTAAGCTAAAAAGTGTATGTGTCTAAATTGGAAAAATGTAAAACTTTAAAAACACCGAGGATGAGCTACAAAAGGTATTAGTCAATACTAAAAATTAAGAAAATTACAAAATCATACAAGAATTAGGATTTTGGGCGATTTAAAATTAAACCCACAATTCCAAATCAAAACCTAAACCTTTAATTGGGCGATCCTAAATTAAACCACAAAATCTGTCGACCCAATTTTTACCAAAGATCTGTAACTAACATTGCTCATTATGATTGATCGAAGGTATGTTTTTGGGTTAGTGAACTCAAGTAATCTTTGACTTATTGATTGATGTATTAATTTAGGGTTTTGCTTTTTTAGTAATTAGGTTGTAGGTTGTGTTCTTATTCTTTAATTGATGTGGTACGACTAGATTTGTGCTTAACTACTGTAATTTATGATAAATTCGTATTTGATGTGCTTAGTTTTTATTAAAGTGTTTTGGGCAAGTGTTTTTGTTATGTCAACAATCAAAATTTGTTAAGCATTACGTGTTAGATCAGTTGTAGATCTGTAAAATTAATTATGTGATGAGATACTCAACTCCTGTGAGTGTTTAAGAAATTCTAAGAACTTATGACTAAAACAAGGGTAATTAGATAATTATATTAGGTTTGAAACAAATTATTTGACTACAGTATATAGTTAGTTTTTAAAAACTAATCCAAACACCCCTTAATCCACTATTATTGATTATTGTATAAAAAATTACCCAGTGTTTTCCCAGCCCTAACTTTTCACTAACCCTCGACTTATTTTCTTTGCGTTGAGGATGTAAAGTAAAGGTCACGCTGTGGGGAAATTTAAGGGATGATATGCTAAAGAAAAATGCTAACAATTCTGGCATTCACACCATCATCTTGACTTTAGTGAATGCAAAGTATTACAACGGTAAACACAACCTCCATTATACCATATAGAAAAAAGAAAACAAAAACCCTGGCTTTTAAAATATCATTTTTTTCGTATATACCTTAGAGGGGAGCTTTGTCTCTCAAGTTCTTTGTTGCATCTTATTCTAAATGATACCAGAATTTATGCCATTAAAGAATTTAAAGATGAAGTTAGGTGATCAAATACAATGCATTTATAGATAAACTTTAATACGTATATCATATAAACTTTAACTATAAAAGTGCATTGTAGTGAGCAAGATCCGCCCCAAGAGATTACACCTACTCTGCAACTTCAACCAAAGAGGGGCACAGTTGTAGAGCTTTTACAATGCGGGCATAAGTAAAATAAGATGTAACCAATGTTTTTTTTTAATTTTCCAATACCCTTTATGTAAAGATACACATGTCGTTATTCTTTCTCAAGCTCTTACTATTTTTAGGTTTTGACAATAATGCAAAGTGGAGTTCACAAATCTCACGACATTGTATTAACTTTCATGCACCAGTGTGAAGTGCAAGAAGGGTATAGCATAAAAGGATGGGGCTTCTGGTGCGACGATGTGAATAACCTGTTTGCATTCCAAGCCCAAGGTGATGGATTATAAATAATATAAATAAATAGTTTATATATTGGAATAGTCGCACTAGTTTTTCTTGTAAATAAATGGTTCCTACAGATACAAGCTTCAAATTGATACTAAGGATGACTCAGCTGAAACTGTGATAACAGTATTCGAGGACACGACTAAGAAAATAATGCCCACAACTGTCAAAGCAATTTTGGATGTGGAATACGAGGTTCGTGTGCAATTTTTCTTACACTGTTCATTTGAAATTTAATGACATATGATTATATAGGAAATCTATATGGTTGGGGTAACAAATCTTTTTGCGAAAGCATACATGCATTTACGCAACCAAATGCATATATTTTCTTCTCTTACAACAGTATAACCTTAACATAGAGGCAAAGTTCGTTTCTCGACCAAAACAATTACTTTTTTGCCAATGAACTTTTCCATCGTTACATTTGCTATGCAATGAGTAAATTCCGTCTTTATGAATCCACCTCACCAACTGATGTAATACCTATAAAAGTGATTATAAATACTATTTTCTGTTTACTATATCTTTTGGTATTTATCTCGACTTTGCATATCACTTTGTTCTAATGGCTCTCACTAAGGATATTGTTGGGATTAAAAGCTTCTTGATGCTGTTTGGAATTACTGCTGCTCATATTGGTGTTAATGCTGCTCAGTTAAAGTTAGTGCTGCTGGAGAATTTCAATGAAAATTATTCTAAGTGTATAAGACTGCTGGTGAAGTTACAACTGTCAGTACAAAGTTACTACTGCTAGAGGAAGTTACTACTACTAGAGGAAGTTACTACTGCTAGTGGAAGTTAAGACTGCTCAGAGATAAAGACTGAAAAAATATTCTAAGTGGTTAATGCTGCTAGTGCAAAAGCTAATGCTGCTAGTGCAAAGTTAATACTGCTGGAATGTTAATGCTGCTAGTTATAAGTTAGTACTGTTTGAGTTAGTTAGTATTGCTTATTTGATTTGTATGAGATATTTTGGTAAAAGATGTGAAAGATTCAAGTAATCTTATGATATTAAGACAAGAACTAGAGAGAGAGTGTGGGTTGGATGATCTTAGAGAGAGAAAGTAACATGGAATGGATGAATTGTATTATGTGTGAAAAATATGAAAATGAAACAACCAACCCCTCTCCAAGGCTAGGAGAGGGCTTATATAGTTACTATAGGCCGGCCCATGGGCTATGATGGGCTTCCCATGGGCCTTGGGCCGGACTAGATTACTAATCTAATCATTACACTAACTACGAGCTAAGACTATTACAACTTGGAAGTGACCGACACTTTTTATGTTTCCAACAATCTCCCCCAAAAGGAGGTTACTCCATTTTACAAAACTTTAAGCCTAGTCTACTATGCTTTGTCTTTAGTCTTTAGCTCGTCCTTTTGACATTCTCCCTTGAGTATGTTGTAGTGATCATTGATTTCTGGATTGAGCTTGTTCCTTGAACTTGTATTTGACATTGTGATCTTGAGCATCTTGAGATCATCAACCAAGCACAATCTCTTCGCCATCTTGAAACTTTGCCATCTTGTGGATTTGTGATTTCTTAACCAACATGCTCATACCTTTCTTGAATGGTTGACTTGAAAAACTTTAATGCTATGTCTTTCTTGAGATTCGTTAACTATAATACTTCGTCATTTCGAGAAAGACGATCGTTATCAGAGTAGCGGAAGTCTTGAAATATGTATTTGAGCCTTTCATGAAGTCCTTTTGTTTGTCTATCGGGTATGAGGATGTGGCTATGGATCTTGTGAGTGAGCTGGAATCAGGAACCTCCACTACCATCTTTAAATAGCCTGCATAAAACAGTTAGCAATAAAGTGGGGGGACGAATATGGCTTTGTCATTCGCCCAGGTTTGGTTGGAGTAACCTTCAAATCTGTGAGGATCGACCTGTGATCAGATAGATTCAATTTAAGAAGAATCTTCTTGACAGGATTTCCAGCTGTAGTATTGAATCTTTCTAACACATAAGTATTAGATTCATAGTTACCCAGCAGTTCTCATTTATCGAAACGTCTCAAAGCAAACAGAACGATTAGTGTAACCAGTCGAGTTACTATCGCACAGGATTGATATGGAAATCGATTTGAAAATCAATCGACGTGTCCTTGTTAAAGTGGTTTTGTGACACATAGAGGAGTTTTTAAGCAATTCAAAATTCTTTAACCGTTGTCTCTAACCTGAATACAAAGTTTGAATTTATAAAGAATCGCACCATTCGTATGCTTTACAGTTGTCACAAGTTGATCATAAGAATCGCACAATGTCAACCTACCATGAGCTTGTTTGATGTTGGCTCAAGCAGAATTTCCATCTTCATTGTGAATACCTAAGTATCACTTGGATGTTCTGGAAAAATCACAAGGATCTTGCGTAGGACTCTAATGATATTACTTGATATTCACATTGTGTGAGATAACAGCTAAATTATGACAAGTTTACTTATGTTGATTAATGGATGATCTCTTTTGGCTCTAGACTCAATAGTGCAATTTTTAATTTTAGTGATCGAAGGCTGGAGCTGAGTGCCACCTTTTCAATATTAACTAACTCAGAGTGAGAAAGTCAATAGAAATGAGTGCATCTCCGTGAGTTTTGAAACAAAGTCTTTCTGACTTTGAGTGTTGGGAGGGGTTTGTGACAGAGCATTCACTGGGTCCATGGACTGTCACTTTAATGAAGAAAAACACCTAAGTGTTTGACTAGCTTATGTATGACCCGGTTTCTGCCTAAGGTGTATGGAGGGCTTCTTTCTTTCACCCCTTTATCCTTACATTTCTTTTTCATTCTTTAACCCCTCATGCTTACGGAGACTTCTTAACTAACACCTTGTTGCGGTTTGTTCTAGTGTTAGCTCCATCTTAGTCGGACAATATTCCCGATTCTACTTTTTCTCCTTTTTAATCATATCAAGTACTTCTACACTAAACTAGTGGAGATTCACATAGGTAGATCCCTCGGTTTTGGCTGGATCATGGGATTTGATACCTATACCTAACACCTTATAACTCCATATAATTAAGTACATGGTCAGTCTTTAGGGTATTCCATCACATTACAAACTAAATCATTGAAAATTTCATTCAAAGTGTTTGATATAATTTATCAAAGGGTTACACTTGATGTTTTTTTTTTCATCTATCAATAAAAAGCTCCACCTTAACATGTGCATCGTAATCGTAGTACATGCTAAAGTGTGGGTGCATCGAGTCCATTTTTATGATTACTTCTGTCAATATACATTAAGTCCAGGTTAATAACATTTTCTCCCCTTATCCAAAATGTTAATCCCTTGATATTTTGGATATCAATTGATTAACCGTTCAAGAAAAAAATGATGTATTCTAGCAGAATAGAACATATTATTGCTCCCCCTCAACTTTTGAGGGTTTATAAGATGGTGCTAAGTACAATTATTTGAAAGATTTTAAATTTACTAAGAAATTCTTGTAAAATTTGTACTCGAGCACATCTTATTTTTCACCAAAAATCTACACTAGTTATTAACATATTCACAAGATAAAATTATTTACGAGGATTGACCTTATAAGATGAGAACAACATATGATAAATCATATGGTCCTTTAAAGCAGCCATAAGTCACCCCCGTATGGTATTCCACCAACAAATCTCTCCAAGCTCCGCATAATCCTCCCTGTCTTTAATCTTTTATCAATTGCTTAAATCATAGCTCTTGCATTTGCTTTGTCACGTTGGCTCTAAAAAGTCTGAGGCAGATACTCCATTCTGATTCCCTTGAGGCGATCATTCAGAGCAGTCCAAACATCATCTAGAGTACCATCGCTAAACTTGTGTAGTTCATCAATGCGCATCAATCTGTTCTTCTTGACTTTGTTCTCATAGATGAATCCTCTGGGATCGGAATATGGTGTGTAAGCGTCTCTTTTTCTCAAATTGGATCTGTACGTGTCAGGCTTTATGAGGTTGAGTTTCTTTTGATAGCTTTCAACACCCAATTGAAGGTCTTCCACACGCCTTTGGATGACAACACTTCTTGTGAACATTCTTAAGGAGACATTAAATGCAAGACGTTCTTCAATGTTAAGATTTGTCAACTTTCCTTGCACGAGAAGAAGCAGCATGTCTTCAATGCTTGTAGTTTTGCCATTGGACTATTTCCACCTTTGTGACAGCAATAATTCTTCTTTTTGAGTAGACGTCACGAGCTGATTCCCTTGTCCCAATGTGAGATTCCCTAGAGAGCGAATTTGTCATAGTTGACTATCACTTGACTCCACATTGAGTTGGGCACTAAGTCTTCTATCCATTTAATATGCCTGTAATATGCAGCCTTGGTCTTCGTAACTGAAGTAGAGTACTTGCGGCTTGACTCACCACCACATAGGTACTCAAGGTCGTTATTGATGAAGTGATGAAACGGTATGACATGACGACCTTGAGAATTTGGAACTAACGGTAGTGGTTTTCGCAGATCATAAGGATATTAGCGGCCTTGGGTGATCCAGTCATTTTTGTTGTGGCTTTGTAGACTTCTTCGCAAAAGTATTCAAGTTCAGTTAAGCTCTTACATGTTCCTTTCATCAGCTCAAATGTTGGACCTGCTAACAACTCAGGTGTTAGTGCTGTAACATTTAGCTGGTTCATCACAAAAGCTGAGAAGTCAAATGTTGTGTTTGTTAGCTCATCGAATGACTCTCGAGGGTCTTGTCTTCTTGCCAGATTGCTTAGCCAAGGTTGGACGGATTCGTGATCAGCAGGTACAGACTTGTTCCATGCATGATCAGGAGAAGGTAGTCGTTTAGGTTGTTGAAACCAGTCAGGAAGAGGATGGACCTCTTCTTCTGGTTGTTCATCATGGACACCTGTTTCAAACTCCTGATGTGCAGGTGCTTCAAAGACATCTGTAGATTGCATTTGTTCCTTCTACTGGAGCAGATTTGGCTAGCAGATTGTTATGCGTCTTAGAACATTAGGAGTCTTTCCTGATTTTTTTTTTTTTCTGTCGTGGTTGTCTTTTCTATTGAAGCACTTGTAGATTCAGGTTCTTTCCCCTCACCCTCCCCCCCCTTTTCCCCCCCCATGACCTTATCTTTTGGACCCCCGGTCTGTTCCAGCGGAGGGTTCTTGATCATCATCTGCTCCGTCTCGAGGTCTTTTTATTGTGACCGTATCGCCATAAGTATCTAGCAGAATTTTGTCGGCTTCATACGCATCAACTAATGCCTTGTAGAGCTGTCTTTGGATGTCAGACCTGCTGATAGATTTGTTAGCTTCCATCTTGTCAATTAAGATCTTTTTCAGCTCTAGTTCCGAAAGATTAGCAGCTACAGCATGAGACGTCTTGGCTTCCTTTGAAGATCGTACCAGAACCTCAGACTCGAGTTGTTCGTTCACTAACTTCTCAATTTGTGGTGTGATCTTCGAGACTTCACTCTTGACTTGTTCCTTGATTACTTTCTTCATTCCTTCATCGATTGAATCAAGGAATTGTTGATTTTCAGCTTGAGCCTCTTCTCGAATTCTATCAGACTTCAGTTGGACTGCAACATCTACTGCTTCCTTCATTTTATTTGTTCCAGGTACTGGTCAACGATGCTAGGAATGGAAGAGAGTGCTTCAGCATATTGATTTGTTTGTTTGAATTCCGAGAAGTTATCTTCCTAAGCTTTTAGTCTATTATCAAAACCAAACAACGAACCAAAGTCAGGAAGATTTTGAAGTGAGGAGCTTGGAGTAGTGGCCAGTGTCAGGATTTGTGGTTGTTGTAATTGAGTGAAGAGAGGAGTCGGTGTTGGAGGACGATTGGTTGGTGCAAAGAAGGATGGCTCCGCAATGGCAGTGACAGGAATATTTACTAGAGAGGTAGCTTCAGCATTATGTCCAAATATAGCATCAACACCGGTATCTTGATTTGGATTTAGCATGTTGGAGACGAAGCCAGATGATACAGAAGAACTCTGTTGTCGACATCCTGGCTTTTACCAGAGTTAGGGTTCATATGAGTGTCTTCAATTTCTGGGTTGCTTGAACCCGCGGGGCAATATCTAACATTGCCTTTACATCATCTCTTCTTTAGATTGGCATTGGTATCTCTTGTCCGCACTCATCTGCCTTGGTCCTCTTACATATGTAGATACTTTTATCCGACTTTTCTAATTCAACAGCCACCCTTCAATCATTGTCACTGTACTTATCATCCTGAGGATGAAACATGAGAGGGTGTATGAACTATAGGATCAAAGGTGTCATCTTCATCAGTTTCCTCTTCATGTGTTGTTTCATCATCATGAGTTGTGAGCTTTAGATGAATAAAATCATCACCATCATCCTCAGATTCAGTATGTGCTTCATCATCATCATCATCTTGATCATCTTGACTTTTGAGTTCATCATCTCCACTTTTAGCATCATCGTCATCATTTTGAACGTTCTCATCATCTTCATTTTTATCTTCATCTTGATCATTTTCACTTGACTTCCAAGAGATATCATCATCTGAGTCATAATCAGGTGCATCAGGAACCCCTGGTGTGACACCAGTTCCTTATCTGACACAGAACCGCTGGCATTGAGAGGTACGAGTCCCTTTGTGTGCTTCTCTTGGTGATTAGCTTGAGTTGCCCAGCTTCTATCAAAATCGCCTCAGAGATAGTCTCTAACTCTTTAGCCTTCTGCTTTCCTTTTCCAGTCTTCTTGCTTTCTTTTCTTTGGGGACTGTGGGAGGCTTCTGCTTAGTGGTTGCATCAGAATCAGCTTTCTTCTTACTTGCTTTTGTCTTTGGAGGAATCTTTCCTGAAGCAATAGCATAATACTCTTTGTATGATTCAGAGTTGCGGATGTCCTCGTTTGTTAACTTTGCTGGTAAGATAGTCCTGTATAACTGTGTGTCTTCATTCCTTGAGATGACATTGATTGTCGTGAACATTGGGTCATCTCTGGCATAGTGCCAATTAACCTTGTTTCTTCGAGGAATTGAAGGGTCTTTAGCCATGACAAAGTTGACGATTACAATCTTCTCGGCACACACAATGACCGCTTGGTACTTCGCCAACCAATCCATAACGATTATAGCATCGAAACTACCAAGTTCTACAGGCATTAAGTTTATGTTGAATGGGTGATTTAGTAAATTCTCTAATGGCGAGCAAATTCGATAGCGAAATTGTCTTAGGGCGACTAGTAATGTGTCTTGGCTTCTCGGCTTAGGATTTGGTATAAGATGATGCCAACTTTATAGTAAGACGGAGTGAAGGTCTGCTTAGTTGATATGGTTACTAATTCGATTTCCAAAAGTAAACGCGTTCTATGAATACGCACACAAAACATGATATAAGTAGAAAATTGTTTCCTTAACAAGAGGTTTTTAGAGTGACTACTCTCAGCACGGCATGGTACCTTCCTGAATTATACATAGTTGATCAGGCCATGTATAATTGAGGACTAACGATGCATTGCTCATTTTCGTCAAAATAGCGTTATAATTTCATGATATTCGTGAGAGTAGTTTGAAAGAGTAAATAAGGAACCTAAGTTAATATTGACGAAATTCTCATAATACGATAATTTGATAGATAATTTGAAATCATTCGTACAACTGAAATTTAAGGGAAATACAATGAGAATTCCTAAGGAGATAAATTCTAAGATAGTTCCAACTTAGGGTTTGCTAGGCAAGGCTAGTCAACTTTATCTTTTAAGCTTCGATCTCATCCTTAATGTTGTTAGGGTCTTGATCGGTTTCTCCTTCTCTTAAGGTATGCACCACTCCATGTGCTCCAGTACCTCCAATTTGGTTTTTATGACTTTGGTTCTTTCGCTCTGGGCAATCCCTCTTGTAGTGCCCTTGATTCCCACATTCATAGCAATTAACCTTCTGACTTGTCCCTGTGCCTCTTTGGTTGTTAGCAGTATTGTCATTTGTAGGTCTCCTACAGTTACGGACCATATGGCCCACTATGTTGCACCTGTTGCATTTGGGAGGACATGGACCATCATGATGATAGTTGCATTTAGGACACAACGGCTTGGCCCGTCATAGTATTTCTTCTCCCTATGCCCTGCAGCATAAGCTTTACCAGTATTTTGCCTCTTGTTCGGCTGTCGTTGGTTCTGATTGTTCTTGGAAGTGTTATTCAACTTCCTCTTGTTCTCAGCCTGGCGTTCGGAAAGAGTGGTGATCTTTTTGTCCATACGTTTCTGAAACTTCACTATTGGACACTTACTCTTGAAGTGTCCCAGACTACCATACTCATAACAGGTGTGAGTTCGTTGATTCCTAGCAGCAGTAGGACTCCTACACTCCCGGGTCATGTGGCCAACCTTCTTGCAATTCTTGCCCTTTACAGTACATTGCCTATTGTAGTTACCTTCTTTCTCTTGTTGTTAGCATTCTCTGCTAACTTGCATTCTTGTTGTTCGGTCTGGCTTATTGACTTACGGGCCATGTTGGTTTTCGTCTCATAAATGGCAATAGCCCTTGATTGCATTGCCCACTAGCTGGGCTACAACTCGCTCATTTTCCTCAACAACTCATCCCTTGATTACAGTTGTCATTGTTTCTTGAATATTAACAGGGAACAAAAATGTATATGAAGTTTCATTCAAGGGAAAAATCATGACACCGTGATCCTAAAAAAGTAGGTAAGGTTGAGGTCCCCGTTCTGCATAGATTTAAGATAACAGCTAACCATGCATAATTAATCCCATCGTACCGTAGAATGATTATAACCAACAACGGTAGTTCATACTTAATACATATTTTACATAAGTAAAAGAGTTACAAGCTTTTTTATTAACAATACCAATGAGTATTACTCAAGTTTACGTGGGATACAAAATGCACTACACTGACAATTATATTTGTTCTATGGCCAGGGTGCCTCTCAAGATTCTAGATGCTAGCCTCTTATGTTATCTTTAAGTGACTTAATATTCTTTGGTGATGATAAAGGTAGTGCAGCAGCAACTCAGTAATGCATGCCTCAGTAGATGGTGATTGTGGAGTATGGCGTTAAATAGACATCCGTACTGCACGGGATTTAGTCTCAAAAGACAAGATGATATGGTGTGGAGAGGTGGGTGATGTAGAAGCAGACTCATCAGTCTCAAATGCCTCTGTATTCTCAGCTTGAGGGGACAGGATTATCTGTAGGTACAGCAGAAGGGTTGGCCGAAGCTAGGTGCTCCTCCTCCTCCTCGTCCTCCTCATCCTCCTCATCCTTCTTAACATCATCATCATCGTTGTCATCATCAGATGACTCATTATCATAATTGTCTCATCCGTCGGCAGGATGGTCAGCAGGATCCTCCTCAGGGTCCTCCTTATCCTCTTCCGGATCGGAGTTAGCAATGTAGCCTGGTGATAGGGCTGTAGGTGAGGCATCAGCAGATAGAGGCTGATCCTTCATTGGTCCCTCTAGCTCCTCATCAGAAGCTTACTGGAATCTCTATGGCTCGGAATTAATATAAACAAATGTGTAGGTAACCGTCGATAATGAAAACATAACTGCTTGCAACGAGCAAAACTTAACTTATATAAATATATTATATAAGGCTGGTATGGTAAATATGAGTATGCACTTATGGCATAAATGAATGATGGTAAGGTATCATATTCGATAGCTTAATGTTTAGGTAGCGCTTAGGACCTACGAGCTTATCGTACTACCTTGCCTAAAGAAATATTCCCCTATTTATATAAATAGCCCTTATATAAATAATTGTAGAGTTGTGCGAAAGAATGCAAACTCATCTTTGTATATATACAATATACCCTTATAGTAATATACGTACTATAATATAAACACGTATATCAATTATGAATGCATCTAGTCCCACTAATGCAATCAACTAGTATGTCATGTAAGCATCTAGTAAAACTAACTAATGCAAACAACTAGTGTGTGTCCCATAAAAAAACTCTTTTTATAAATGCAATGTTTGAAAATGGTTATAGTCCAGCAAAAACATTTTGACCTGGTTCTCTATAACCTTGGCTCTGATACCAATCTACACTAAGCTCTTGACATGAGGCCGACTGTTCCTTTCTCTGCAATTAAACTATATATTGCAATTTCTGCCCGATAGATGTTCAACCTGAAATACATCCTATAATTCGACATGCTTAACGTTCGTTCTAAGTGATAGCTAGTCACCGATTTGGGGGAGGACGTTTCCCGATAGAGTCTATTAAATAACATTTCGCGCTCACACAATGTATTCCTACTACATCTATGCAATTGAAAGTTCTTGATAATGGGCTTAACTTGGGTTATGTACTTAGGCATACATTTAATCATCTACTTGGTCTAATTTTTAAAAACAAAGCATGTTTCCACCACATAATTATAAATCATTGAAATTGTAAAAAATGTGGGGTATGAACTCACGTGAGTTCATGATAATCAATATCTCAGATAATGCGACACGTAAAAGATCTGTATGCAACTAATTTATCATAGGTCGTATATGTTCTGAGTACTTGAAATATTCATATAGTTGGTTACATCGTACTATCGTTTGGGCTATCATATCTAGAGGTCATGACCATGACGTTCGAGAGATAGGACACTTTAAAATCGTAATCCAACAATGTCGAAAGCCATCCGAAGAGGCCTCATTATGAAATCCCTAGTGATATAGTACTTATATTAACCACATATAATTCTATATAGTTCAACTCCAACTATTGGTTTTGGTAAAATATTACGGTTTAAATAAGTAAAACGTTTATAATTACTTTTATTAAAAAATAGCATACTTTTGCGTTTTAATCAGATTTTAACGTTTCTTATGCCATCTTCGTATCAGGACGAGTTCATAATTTGACATTTTTGATATTTTGACCCTCTGGTGAACAGTAATTTTTACTGTTCACATCGAGTGACTTTTATTTAAATTGTATTCGTTGTCGTAAAACCCGGTATAATGTCGTATTGTATTCGTTATAGATACGTTTAAACGGTTCTTTCACGGGACGTTTTCGTTATTGATAGTTCTTTAATTTTATGAGGTTTAAAAAAATATTAACTTTCTGTCATGAATAGTAACACTTTTATTAAAATTATTTTATAAAGTATTAATTGTCGTAAACTCGCGAAATTCATAACTCATTCGTTATTAATTGAAAAATTACGATTCTTATCATTTTGGAATCCTAAAAATATGTATTATTTGTTAAAAATATCAAACTAGCTGTTTGATATAAGTTTTATAAAAGTTATTTTATAAACTCCGTTTAATTAACGTATAACTCGTTTTTAACGTAAACTGTTTTCGTTATTAATCGTTTATATCAAGTTTCTTACCTTTTCGGGAATCGTCGTGATTTGTTTTATCTTATAAAATCATAATACATCCCCTGTTTGGATATTCGAAACCTACTGCCTATTATGTTCTTTTATCTATATTATTTTTTTATATGTTTTATATATACTTTTCAACCTCACAATTTACAACAAGTCTTTTTATAAACTACTATATATTAATTATGTTAGACATATAATAATGGTCCATAATTCATATTTGTCCAAGATATCAAGATCAAAAAAAAAAAAAAGTTTATTAATTTTACATGAAATAATTCAACTTTTCTTAATTATACATTTAATTATAAGTTTATATATGAAACTTTTTATGCTTAAACCGAGATATGACAAGACTTTATTTCCTTTATTTTCATTGATATTCATCTTCATAATATGTTGAGAAAGTGTACAAAAACTCATTAATCTCAAGTAAAATTATATTTTTTCATGTCAAAAGTATTCCTAATGGGTGATTTCACTGTATAGCACATAATATACATAAAAACTCTTAAAATGAAAGCATAAAATGTTAAAATAGTCCTTATGATGTAGGATGATGATGAGAAGCAAGATGCTTATAACCAGTGTTTAGCCTTAAAAATCCAAGCTTGCACTTATGTAAAAACCCTAGTTTTCTCAGAAAACCCTAATCTTTTGCTTTTCTTGATTATTCTTGTAAATATTAATCAGCTTCAAAATACTTTGAGGTATCTTAGATATGTTATAGAAGAGTGTGTAAATGTGGTAGCAAAGTTTGTATGGTTGGGTCTTTGTGGTGATTTATTGCCGAAGCAATATAGAGAGAAAAAGGGAAGAAAATTTTGATTTTTACCAAGTGTTTTACTTGTATGTCTTTCTCATCACTAGATACATGTATATATAGTGCAAGACTTTAGTCAAGGAGACAAGGTAAGGTCCTAGGGATGGTCTTGGTCATGGTCTTGGTCAAAGAGACAAGGCATGGTGTGGTTTTAATGAGTTATGTTGTACATTGACCAAAATGGTAAGATTTTCTTTATATCTTTGCCATAAATTCGGCATATATATGATATACATGATATATTTTTGTAGTTTTTGAGTATTGGGTATAAATGTGGGTATTTGTTGAAGCGTAGAAAAGTTTTGGTGGTTCCGGGAGTGCCTAAACGCGATTTATCGCGAAACGTATACACTTTACGTATCCGATAAAAATAAAATGAACAAAGTTAATAATTATTCTCAAAATAATTATATAAACCTTGCTTGATGTAAACACTTAATTGTTTGATGCCCGTTTACATTGAACGCTAATTTTTTAGCTTACGCGATTTAGCTTAACATTTACGATTTAAAGCAATTGCGTATAATACAAAAAGTACATTGCGGATTTATCGACGTCGTCAATGACTTTAAAACACAGGGTGTTATAGTAGACAAATGGGAGAGGATGCCATCATATTCCCAAATGAGAGTGTATAAAGATTATCCCTTCTAGATCCCGTCAATAAATCAACACCTTTTAGATTGCGAATGAAGCATGTGTGTTGACGAAAAGCTACTTCAAGATTGGAATCACAGAATTGTCCCATAGAAAATAGATTATGCCTAAGTCCTTCAACGTAATAAACCCTTGAAATAGTAACATTCCCAATCTGATAGTCTCCATAACCCATTATCTTTGCAACTTGATCTTTTCCGAATTTGACTGTACCCAAGAATTTACTGATGAAATTGGTGAGCTGAGAGCGATCTCCAGTCATGTGCTTCGAGCAACTGGAGTCCAAATACCAGAGGACGATTTGGACAACCTGCATTCATTAAGAGAAGTAGATGGAATATTGGTTTTTGTGGATCCCTAGGATTTATTGGGTTCCTGTTTGTTAGCAGACATTGGTTTTATAACCTTCGTTTTGCTAACAGACTCAGTATTCTTATTCTTCCTAAGTTTCCTTAAGTATACCAATTTAACCACAGGTTTGGGTGATTCAGATTCTAGAACAATTGGTTTCCTAGAAGGCACTTCATTAGTAGTGGTAATCCTAGTTAAAGGGCACGCATTTCCTACAATAGTAAAGGTCCGTCGGTAGGTCCTCCAAATTATATCCTATCTGAGTGAACACTGTTCCTGTTGGTTTCCAAATATCTTTCTTAGATTTACTCGTCTTAGATTTACTCTTCTTAGGTTTAGCACGAAATTTTTCACATCATCTATAGAATTTGAAAACTACACTTCATTATCAGAAAGACATGCAATATCATTGTTTATAATACTGACTTAATCAGAATTATTTAGTTTTTGGGATATTCTGCACGATTTGCAGATCCATGTAATTTCATTACATAGTACCATTACTTTTATTCATATTGATTTACCGTTACTAGGGCGTTGCTTCTACTTTATTCTTCGAATTATACTTGGTGTATGCCGAATCATATCATTCTTGTATTGCTCTGAAGGCTGTGATCCCGGAGCAATAGTAGAAAGAAAACCTAACTCCTGTAGAATGCAACACATGTTTGTTAGAAACTATGTTTGAGGTCGAGTCTATTTTTGTGTTTTCTGTGGATGTGAGTGATTCGGAAAACCTAACTTTCTTGTCCTTTTTCCTCGGTGTGACCGCAACTAATTGAGGATCAAAATTGTTGATGCTAGGGCAAGTCCTACTTATGTTTGAAAGCAATTCCTGAATGACTTTGGTATACCTAAAGGCAGACTCTAAAAGTGAATCTTGAGGATAATTTGCTTTTACATGTTCGACTATATCCCTAAGGACCAAAGCTTCTTCCTGAGTGTGCTTAATGTAGGAGGAGTGAGCAGTCCTTTTATTCAACAATTTGGGCGTGATTGGTTCCACATTATCCTTAGACACGTTTGGATCAACAGAGTGGGTCTCAATAGCCTCCTTATCTAATGCTTTTCCTTTAAGTTTCCTTAACTCATTTTTTAGGGCTGCTATGACCAAACCTTGTTCCTGAAGTTTTGCATTTAAATCAGAAATTTCCCCAGACTTTATATTGACTTGTTTGATTAACGCATCACATTGTTCTTTTGATTGAACACGTTTTGGTTTAATCGAGTCATAAAGTTGCTTATAAGTCTGTTTCAAATGCTCATTCTCAGCAACAAGTTTTGTCACTCTATGTTCCAATTCAATGTTAAGAGTCTCAATTTCATCCATGTCCATTTTGACTTTACTATCATCCACATTTCCTTTTAAGGACTTAATTTGCTCTTTCAACTTGACAATGACTGTGTCTTTCTCTTGAGACTGAGCTCTCAATTCACTTAATTCAAACAACTGAGTAAAACTTGGAGCATTTTGATCTAAAACACTGTTTGTCTGTTGAAAAATTTCTTGATTAAGTTGAGAATCAGCTTCCAAAGTGATGCAATGTTTTTCAAGAGTTGTAAAACTCTTACAAAGTTTATCGTAAGTTTCTTTATCAACAACATCCTTTTTGTTGAGAAGCTCAGTCTTGAGTTCGAGACACTTTTGACATTCATTCACAGTTTCACAACCATCATTCACAGACAAATTCACAACAGTTTTTACAATATCATGATCAATGGCTTGTGCCAAGAGTCGTTCATTTTCACTCAAAACTTGATTCATTTTAACTTCGAAAGTTCTGGACTCTAAGCGATGTTGTTCGACAACCTGTTCCATTTGATAAAAGACATTTTAGACATCGGCAAGTTCATCAACCAAGAATTGATTGAAGTTATTGAAGATATCTTTTAATTCTTTTTTAAACAGAATAATTTCATCTCAAAAACAAGCCTTTGTATGTTCAAACCCCCACGTGTCCTCAGTGATAGCTGTGGCAGTGGTTCTTTCTTTGACAACCTGATCAAAGCCAGTAAGGAAATAAAAAAAAAAAAACAAAAAAAGGGACCCCAGGTTATGTTTTTTAAAAAGAAAAAAAAAGGATTAACCAAATTTGATTGACTGGGGTTATTTATATAAACAAAAAACAAACCACCCAAACAAAAAAACCCGCCCGACCCAATGAGAAAAAAAAAAAAAAAAACAAACAACCACCACACCCAAACCCCAACCCGAACCAAGTGAACGAAAACTAATACTATTACACCTGAAGACAATTATTTATAGACTCGAACCCGTAGAAGGGAAAACGAAAATATGAAGGGTTGTATAAAAATATATATATTTATAATTTATAAATTTGTCAGCCTAGCAAGATAACCTAAATAAATTGGGTGTAAAAAAAGGCCATTGGTACAACCAAAACGTTCTTTAATTGGTAATCTGTAAAAAAAACTACGAATAACCTTTTTTATAACAAAGAACTTTTTTAAACAAATTGAAGATAATGAATTTTCAGAAAACGAGTCACCAAACTAATAGGGATATTTAATCATTATACTCACACTTATTTACCCAATACCTACAAGGTTATTATTATTATTTTCAGTAAATCCACCTTTGGATTGCTGTCTTTGTAAATAATTCGTACACGGTAAAGAATTATAAAAAGGGTTTAATTATTTCAATAAGTAATTTATATAACGAAATATAGTTAACAACACAACCTTTAGCGTAATAATTTTTCAATTTTAATTTTTTATATTTTAAGCCAACCCACCAAACAAAACACAAAAACATTAAAATCCCCTAAATCTCTTTTATTTCAAACCGTTCCGTGTTTTGAGGTGACTAAATTCCATCGGGAAAAAAACCCCAAAGTTCCATTAACCCTTAGGCTAAGTGGAAACTTAGCGGTTAAGCCCGTTTAATAGAGTTGCGACTTCTTGATACGAGCCCCCGCTTTTCGTCCCATTCCCCGTTCGATAGTGCATATTAAATGCCTATCTGCTTCGAATCGATGTCCTGGCAACAATCCAAAGGTGAGTTTTTTAATAAGCCCCCCCCCCAAATGTTTTTTATACCAAATAATTTTTTGGGTTGGGAACATGGGCCTTGTTTTACAAATGCAATTTTACATGGTTTGTGTTTTACACCCTGTTGGTTTTAAATACTTTTTTATCTAATAATATCTCCCCATTCCTAAATCTCCTGCCGCGAGGGAGAAACAAAAAAAACATTACTTTTGGTTTAGTTTTTTGAGACGTCAAGGCAATACTAACATACTTTTTATCATTAAAAGGATAAGCATTAAGGTATATTTGCAATGACCTGTAAAAGATCACTTCTTGGGGAGGGGAAGAAGGGTGGGGAATGCTCTGCGCATAAAACCACCCTCTCATGCACCTAACTTTTAATCGGGCAAAGCCCTTTTCCCACAACTCCCACACCCCTCGGTAGTTAGAAAGACCCCACCCAACCCCCAACCCCCCCAAAACACCCCCCCCCGGAAATTTCCCCCCCCCCCGATCCGGTGACAATGCTATTCGCCCACCGGGAAACGAAACCGTTATAAAAATAACATTGGTCACCGCCGGGATTAAAACAGCGACCAATTTTTTGATTGGCAATCTCTTCTCAAAAAATCTCCCAAAACATATCCCAAAAAATCCCCTCCACTAATCTCAAAAATAAAAACTTCCACCTAAACCTGCGGGAATCCCCCCCATCCCCTGCGGGGTGGTCGTGCGGGGGGCCCCAACCCAATCACGTATACATAATAATTCTTTTTATATTATTATTTTTAAAATTTTTAAAATTCCATTTTTAAAAATTGTTGTATTTATTTAAAATTTTTAAATTGCCATTCAATATGTAATTATCTTATATTAATAAATGTTTTTCCTTGCCCTGCCCACCTGATTGCCCAGCTTGCCGATGAATAATTATTTTTATTTTATAATTATTTATATTGGCGCCCCCCGACTGGGTTTCCCCCCCCCCCCCCCCCTTTTAATTTTTGCTCCCCCATAGGTTTATTAATTTAAATGCCCCCACGGGTCACCCCCTTGCCCCCCTGCCCCTGCCCCCCCCCCCCCCCCAAATTTTTGTAATGCCCTTAATTGGCAATTGGCCGCCCCCCGCCGATTAATTTATTTTTTGCCCCCCCGGGTGTTCCCTGGAGGGGAGAGACGGCCACGGTAAACGGGAGCAACATATATTTTCATATTAAATAAATGCCCCCCGCCCCCCCCCCTGTGCCCCCCCCCCCCCCCGCCTTTTTTTTTATTTAAAATATTAAAAAACCTTGCCCCTCCTCCCCGCCCCCCCCCCCCCCCCCCCCCGGTGTCCCATTTTTTGGTAGGGGGGGACACAAACCCCGGTAACAAAAACGAAAAAACAACAACCGGGGGAAACAAATATTCATATATACTTATAAATTAATATATGCGCACATTGGGGGGCCCCCCGGTGTTCCCTAATTTAATTCATATTGCCCCCCCCCCCCCGCGCCCCCCCCCCCGCCCGGGGGTTACTTTTATTCATTGCAAAAAATGCAGCACCACCTCCAACAAACAAAAACCTGCAATAGGGACCAAAACCCACCAAAATATAACCTTTGTGCATAGAAATAAAGTGGCAAAACCATACAATTCCCCTACGTCACAGTCCAAGAACTTTTTAGAGTAAAAATTGGTAAATAATGGGGTTTTTTTAAACACCCACCTAGAAATAAAGTTTTGGCCACAACAATACAAATCGTTTGGAAAAAATTTTGTGATACAAAATCAACCTTTTGATGCCGTAGTCACATTAATATTTTTAGGGAACTATATGGGGGATAGAACATTTGGTTCTCTTTTTTTTATCCCCAGTTATATTTTCCACCCACCCCTTTGCCACATTGCAAACGAAATTTATTTTTTTTTTTATTTTTTATAAATGGGTGCCCCCTTAAGTTTTGCCTTTCTCATGCAAACATTATTATAAAAAACAACACCCCACCACCCACAAACCCACCCCCCCCCGTCACCAAGTCCAAGACACCCCCCCCCACCCCCCCCACCAGATCCTGCGATACTACCAGAACCAAAAGCGCCACACCCAAATGTCCCCCCCTGCCCCTCTTGCTTCTTCCCGTATTCCCCCTTTGTCGTTTCCTAAAAACCCCACCTTCAATACCCCCCCCCATTACCCACCCCCCCAGCTTTTGGCGATTCCCCACGCGTCATCGTAGCCCCTCATACTCCCCACCCATAAAATTCACAAACATCACTCATCACCCCATCAGTCCAATTTACCCACTTTTCCCCTCCCGATACCACCCCCCCCCCCCCCCTTAAAAAACACCATCCCACCAAACCACCCCCCTTCACCCTAATATTCCTCCAACTCCCAAACCAATTTTCCCTCCCTAAAAACCCCACAAACAAACCGCTCGGACGTCCCACAGTCCTCGTCTCCCACCCCCCCCAAAAACCAGTTTGAACACCATAATATAAAGCCGATTTTTTTATCACAGGTGACCACGATGCAATCATGAAGGCCAATATATTAGACTGTGCATTGGAATATCCCTATTACCCTTATTCAACGTTTTTTTTATTCAATGGTGGAAAATTCAAATTAATGGGACAACAAATATATTTGGATTTCATAAAACTCCAAACGATTGTATATTTTATTTTAACAAGACGACACAACATTTAGATGTTCTTTACCTTATCGTACGTTTGTACATTAAAGAAGTAAGCACCCCCCCCCCAAGTTGGGTTATTATTCCGCTGCGTTTTGTTGTTATTTTTTTGGGGGGTTGAATCCAATTAACGGAGATTGAAAATCGTAAAAATACCCCAAATGGGCTAAAAATTCATTTTGGATTTCCTTATTTAATAAATGCAAGAAAAAAAAAAGTGTGAGTGCCTTTTAGAGTGGAAAGATATTCCCATAAGAGTCTGGTATCTTATTTGTGCCCCATTTTGCCATAAATACCATTAAATTAGATTACGTGCTCATATACAATTTGACCAAAGTAGTCTTGTTATTATAGATAGAATTGAGCAGGGTGGAAAATCCCACTATATGACACGACATAACGATAAAACGACGCGAAAAAACACTACGACACCAAAGTTATTAAACATGTTTTTGGGGTTGAGGGAAATAAACAGTTTGGGTCAAAAACAAGTCCAACCTGTTTTTTTAATAAATTAGTCCGTATGGAATTTTAATTTTTGGGTTTTTGAGTATACTTATTACACGGGTCCCAACACGGGAACCTCGTTTTTAAAAGTTAAAATAATAATACTAGACCGGGCAGAAAATATATAAACTATAAATTCCAAACCGTCCGTTATTCACTGAAATCCATTTAAATTCCATATATTTTTTTGCTTTCGACCTAATTAAAATCATTTTTTAAAAAAAACTAACAATAATACAATCAAGTTGGGGTAAAAAATCAAGTGGTATGAATTATATATTATGCTATCCTTGCAAACTATTGGATTATTGATCATGTGATCTTGGTTGTCTTTTTATATATGCTAGTTTAGTCCTTTGACTAGTATCAGATTAATGTAATCAAATACAAAAATATTAAACAATATCGACACATATGTTGTGAGTTGTCAGTCAACATGGGATTCAGTTTTTTACATTATAGTGATTGGGTGATCCTGCAAGAAACCTAGTATTATATAAAAACTTAACTTTGATCTATTCAAAACCATCTATGATCTATCCAACTTGAATTTGTTTTCCATTTTTTCAGAGATTTCGTCTTGAAATGTCAGCGTATGGCCATGCGATGGAAAGGGAGTATTCTGCGAGTGTATCGAGTGGTATGCTTACTATAATTTCTTATATGAAAATGAAAGATCATCCATTTTGTTGAGTCTTAGTTGAATATGGTAATTAGTTTATCGAACTGTGAATCATGTAGATATGGGAAGCGAATTTAGGTTGGAATCTGTGATCTATATGACATCGTATGCTGCAACTATATTCATTGGTTCACTTGTGACAGTCGGGGTCGTATTGATGACTATATTGATATCGTTGGTCGTGATGTTACAATCATGTGAAAGTCGGAACTCTGGAGATATTGAAATGTTGAGATCAGTTGGCGATCTTAATGCCGATCACTATGATTATTGCAAAATGGCCTATCTACACGCTGAGCTTAATAACTTTGAATCATTTTATTTGCCTGAAAATTGTAACGATGTGGCTATCAAGTATATTAAAGATGGTCATTACCTGAGGGATTTGAGTACCATGGGGTCACTTGTTGAGGATTACTTTAAAAATGTTACGCAAGTTGTTGGTGGTCGAGATGTGGTGTTAGTTGACATAGATGACTTGCTATCCACGGGTTCCTTGTATACTAAACCATTGTTTCATCGGTAATCATCTTTAAACTCTTTGATTTTGGTAAGGGCGAATTGTACATGAATGGAATGTACAGTCATATTAACTTTTAAGTAACTCTGCTTTTGAAAGTATGTTCTCTAAATTATACTGATAATTGAAAATACATTTATGATTACGTGCAATTTGCCATTTTGGACAATCCGAAAAGTGCAAAATTATCAAAATATAAATGGGGAATGGCTAAATGTGTTTTTCAATTTGATGATGCAGTTTCCGTCATTATGGTCACGATGATGGTGTTAAAGAGGCAAAACATCTTACACATGTGTGTCTCGTGCAAATTTACACGAAACTTTGGTATGGTGGATGGTCCCTGGTTTTATTGTCAAGGGAGCATGAGAAACAAAGAGGTGCGGTCATTGATAAGCTTGAAGCAGCTGGATGTGGAGGTTGGTCTGAATTGATCATGAGGTATCATTATAGAGTAAACTAGTTTTTTTGCCATCACATTTCATCGAAAGGGGTGTTTGCAGGGCCGGCTTTGAGGGTGTGCAAGGTGGGCGACCGCACAGGGCCCCAAAAATTTTAGGGGCACCAAAATTTATCCCGTTAACAATTATATGCATTATTTCTTATAAACGATGACACTTTATATATAACGTTTCTTATCGCAGGGCCTCATTATGTAATTTCGTTCAGGGCCTTAAAAAATTCATAAATTTAGAGACTGGGTGTTTGTATTTTGTGCTTTGGGTTGGGTTATCTAAATTTTGTGATTGGAAGTCATAATGATCCGTTTTAAATTCTGAATTAACAGATTCAACATTTTATAGAGTATATATATCATTACATGATCAGCCTTGTACTTATCAAAAGACTTTTACTTGCATTTTACGATGTGTCCATCCTTAGTTCATAAGAAAAGCGCACATCTAATCACCCACTACGTTTTTCAATCCTAAGCCAAAAAACCCTTGATAACCTTCTTTCCGACTAATACATTATTGTGATGTGTGGACTTATGTGATGCAGATCAGATGAGGAGATGAAGATGGATACCCGCGAGTATTTCTTAAAACAAATGGCAATCATGCAAGAGAAAGGGTACCATATTAGGGCGGTGATCAGCAGCCGCATGGACATATTAGTCGGCCCTATTATCAGAACACGACTCTTTAAGCTTCCAAATCCCTTCATCACACCAGAAGTAGAAAGTTAAACTGTTTTGGTGTATGAAAAGAAAAAAGATTGATATGCACACCATTTGTATATAGACTTATAGGCTTGTAGCATACCGTTTATGAAAGATACAATACATATGTGAGAATGGGTTAATATACAAATATGTTACTAAAGTTTACCAAAATGTTCACCTAAGCTACTAAAGTTTTTTTCGTTACAAATAAGTTACTAAAGTTATGTTTACCGGTTACATAGGTTACCCCGTATGTTTTAACTTTTTGTTACCAGTTAAATTGTCTACGTGGCATTACTTTTTTCTTTTTTTTAATAATATTGATTTATTATTTAATCCCAACCACAAAACTCATGTTTTCTTTCTTCTTCTTTTAATAACCAAATATCAATCAATCTGTACCAGTATATAGTGTTTGTTTATTTTTGCCCAAACCCGATATGTTGCCGAATGCGAAAATTACGTAATTGACCCATTAGGAATGGGGTTATCTTGCAGTGACCCAAAATATTTTTTTTTCCTATCTGACCCACTAAATCGCGCTATATGTGTAGCGATCATATCGATTGACACGTGTCGGCCTCTGACTTTTAAGGAATAAAAAAAATTAAAAAATTAAAAATCCATGTAGGATGATCGCTCTTCAAAGATAGCGATTTGGTATTTTTTATTTTTTTTAAACAGGCATCGGAATCTGTGCTCTTATAGGGTTTTCTTTAATTTATTGTTTTGTAGGGTTTAATTTTTGCCAAATCTTTATTCTGTCTATCTTTGCGCATGTTTTTGCATACCGATCGGTTTTTATAAAAAAAAATATTTCCTCAATTGTGTTGTCTTTGATGAGCTCTACATAGTGACGTAAATTTTTTTTAAAATAGTTTTAGCATGCATAAGATATAATGTTGCAAAGTGTGTCAGTTGGGTTTATTTTGAATTTTTTTTAAGGTTTTTGTTTTGGAAAAAAAATATTATTCCGTCTATCTTTCTGCATGTTTGTGCATACCGATACATTGTTTTTAATTTTTTGTATTTGCTCATTTGTGTATTCGTTGATGAGCTCTACATAGTGAATTAAAATTTATTAAAAATATTGTTAATATGTATAAGATGTGATGCTGCAAAGTGTGTAACTTCGGCATTTTTGATTTGGTACAATTTTATATTTTAGTAATTATAAAAGTTGTAATTGAAAGCTTAAAATTTACGGTAGTCATTAAAATCATTACAACATAAGAACCACCAGATATCTAGTAGAGTACATGGTCAACCTTATTTAGACGATAAACATAAAAACAACAACAAACGACATACATGGTTAGCAAACTGGTGTTAAGCAATAATGCTTTTACATGTCTCTGTAGTTCGTCATCAATTGTCGCTTTTCTTCCATGCTCCTTAACAGCTCATCCCTGACGCTTTTCAAGTGTACACACTTTTTCATGTCCGCCCATGTCATGCATCCTAGGGCGTACTTACCATAGTCGATAAGTGAGTGATCGTGCAATACCATCAGATTGTTAATTTCTACCCTACGATATGTAAACCTATCAGCAAAGCGATGCATCAAGGTTAAAATTTATTCCTCCAAAATAGCTTTTTTATCAAGTGCTTCTTGTAGTTTCGTAAGGACAGTTAACCTAACGTTTTCTGGGTTACTAGCCATGGTAGAAAATGAGAAGATACAATTAATATGTGTGTATATATAAGTAAGGATTTGACTACATTTGTACTCAATAGTTATTGAATTTAAAAAAAATCTAACGAATTGTCAGATATTTTCCTAAATCGCGTGTAATATTAAGTGATAGACAACATTGTCATTGAGTTGTCTAATCTGTTGCAGTAAAAAACATGTGTGTTGTCAAATCATGTCCTAAATCGCGTGTAATTTTAAGTGATAGACAACATTATCAGTGAGTTGTTTTATCTGTTACAGTAAAAAACATGTGTGTTGTCAAATCATGTCATGAATATTGTAAAATGTTCATTGATAAATAACATTGTCATTGAGTAGTTTTATTTGATGCAGAATGAATAACAATTAGTTTATTCAAATTTTTCATTGAAAAAATAATACATAGTAAATCAACCACATAGAATTTAGTAGATTGGCAACCTTATTTAACACAATTGAAAAAAAAACAACAAACAACAACACACATGATTGACCTTGTGGTCTTCAGCAACATCATTATATAGTCTATAATGCCATGTAGCTGTTAATGAAGTTTTGCTTTGCAGAAATGCTCCTCAACAATTGTTGTCTTATTCTGAGTATGTTGTTTGTTGTACGAATATCTGCTTCAAGTGTCATTAGTAGAGCATTCAATCCGTAGCTATTAAGGCTAGTTGTAGGCATACTTTGCAACATTGTTATTTGTACCTCACGGATACGCATTTCCTCTGAATAACGAGTTAAGTTGCACAACAACTGATGTGCAAGTGTTTCCTCAGCTTGAATCTCCCTTTGTAGTTTTGAAACAATTGTTTAACATGCTTCATTTGCCAAATAAGCCATATAGTTTGTAAGTGAAGAGAAGCAGTGTGTGTGAGAGAGACAAAAGTCTAATGTAGATGATAGGATAGTTAATATAGGGGAAATAGTATGGTCATTCTTTATCAATAGACTAAAATAGTCAAAAAGACTGACAAATCTCGTACATTTATAAGAGATAATAGACATTTTCATGGATTAGTATTTATCAACTGTCATTGACTTGTTTTATTAAGATTGGTACTTAATTATTCAATTGATAGAAAAAAGGAACAAAATGTGTACATTGAACAGACTTTGTTAATACATATTCAGTTACATGAATATTAGTACATATTTTTTCGTTTCTGCATTTGATGTAGATAGCTTAGATCTATCTTTTGTTCTTTCATAGAGCCATTGTTGGGAATCAACACCGAGCTTAGATCCATCTTTAGACATGATACATTGGTTTCCTCGTCTTCAAAGTGTTCTTGTTCCGCCCATTTAACCATTTGATTGAAATTGTAATCATTTTGTGTTACCTGCCTTATAATGTCTTCATTTTCACTTGAATAGACAGTTATGACATGGTTCATCATTTCTGCCAAGTTAGCATTTGGGAAAATATATTTTGATATAACAAAATTGACACCGATGTGGTCAACGTAAAATTCCAATTTGTACCGCGTTGAAGATATATCAAACATGACATGCATATCATAGTTGTTTTAAAGTTTAACGGTTATTGAAAATCCATTGTGTGGTATTTTATAATAAAGAGCATGAATCTTTGTACCCAAAATATTAATAAAATATTATTTCAGATCTTCTAATTTCAATCTTGGAATATTGATGTTGAATGTTCCACCGTTGACGTACATCGTGTTATTTGTGTCATCGAGCACCAATTTACCATTATTATGAACCACAAATTTGAAAACCGTTTGCGTGTAGGGTGTAGCATGTTTTGTTTTATTAATAAAACCTAGTTCACCAAGTAATTCATAGTAATCAAACTTTTTATTCTTTCTTTTCTGCATTTGATGTAGATTGATCAAAAGTGTAATCATTTTATGTTACCTGCCTTATAATGTCTTCATTTTCACTTGAGTAGTCAGTTATGACATGGTTCATCATTTCTGCCAAGCTAGCATTTGGAAAAATATATTTGGATATAACAAAATTGACACCGATGTGGTCAACGTATATTTCCAATTTGTACAGCGCTGAAGATATATCAAACATGACATGCATATCATAGTTGTTTCTAAGTTTAACGGTTATTGAAAATCCATTGTGCGGTATTTTATAATAAAGAGCATGAATCTTTGTACCCAAAATATTAATAAAATATTGTTTTAGATCTTCTAGTTTCATTCTTGGAATGTTGATGTTGAATCTTCCACCGTCGACGTACGTTGTGTTATTTGTGTCATCGAGCACCAATTTACCATTATTATGAACCACAAAATTGAAAATGTTTTGCGTGTAGGGTGTAGCATGTTTTGTTTTATTAATAAAACCTAGTTCAGCAAGTAATTCATAGTAATCAAACTTTTTATTCTTTCTTTTATGCATCTGATGTAGATAGCGTAGTGCTTCTTCTAGTTTTATTTTAGTTTCTTCAGAAATGACACCTGCAAATGATTCTTCCAAAGATCCATCGTTTGGAATCAACACCGTGCTCAAATCTATGGGATTATGAGAAACGAAAATCTGGAGCTTCCCAGCAACTTTTGCAATGTCATACATAACATTAGTATGATAATCATTCTTAATTTGTTTCATACCTGATAACGTGTAGTTTGGTGGCAACATGTAATAAAGAGTAGTGAATCTTCTTGGTATTTTCCATTTTAGATAGCTAACCATATCTTCAAAATCCATTTGAAAAAGGTGAACATTCAGTACTGAACCATCTTGGTATGTTAGGGGGTTGAGTTTAAATTCTCCGTTGTGGTTTACATCAAACTCGAAAGTAGTATTTGATGACATCGACATTTTTGTAAAGTAATAATCGTTGATTGAAATAAATATGTTGAGAATATGTAGTTGTACACATGTCTATATATACTAATTGGACATCATAAAGTTGATAAGTCTTTCTTGTCAGAATATAACATTCTATTATTTTTAAATAGTAAAACAAGGAAATGACATGCTAAAAACAATTATAAAAAATTGTTTCAAAGTAACTAGTCAAATAACTTTTTTGCACAAGAAGGTTTTCCTTGCTTCTCCGTTATGTTTGTCGCATCTTGTTGCTGCTCTGCGACGACCAGTAGGGATAGCTCCACCCGAGAAACGTAAACATGTAGTCGGTTATGATGAGTATACATGTTTATCATGTCCGGCTCTTGTATAGCATCATCCAATGGTACAAGACCTGAATCAAAACTACAATTAGGTTTCTTTATATAAAGAAACGTTGAGGAGTTTTGGTCGTAACCCAAACAGTTTGTTAAAATTAATTTAACTTGTTCTGTTGAAAATTTGTCCAACTCAACCGGATCTAATGTAGCAACCATCTCACCAACAAATTCTCTTCTAGGCGGACTAGTGAACCTTCCATAATGGTGTAGTAGGACCTTAAATGTCATTTTTTGAAATTGAAAATGAAATAATGAAAAGTTTACTATTGTTGTTCAAGTTGAACCACTAAGTATGTGGTTTATATAGTGTTTGTTTTTCATTCATGTCAATAATTCCCGTAGAATACATAGTGATAAACATAGTGTCAGTGGACTTGTCAAATCAATGTATATATTTAGTGATTGAGTTGTCAAACATGTCATTGATTTGTCATATCCAAGAGATAAATCGCGTAAAATATATAGTGATCAACACAGTGTTAGGGACTTTTCAAATCATGACATACATTTCCTACAAAAATAAGTCCTCAACACAGTGTCTGTGACTAGTCAATTCATTTATTTGTCATTAAAATTGTTTGCACTGATTGTCTTTACCCATTTTTGTGTGATGTTTACAGTATTTATAGCTACAAGGTTCAATTATAAATTTAGTTTTGATTGTACTAACATAATAAGTTTATTTGAAAATGAAATATATTACATCATTAAAAGCAAACATTACAATTTAACAACAAATTAACAAAAATCATAAAAACATGCAATTCTTTAAAACCCAAACGAGTTAAACCAACTATTTGAAGCATTTGTGTTCAGATCATCAAGATGTTGGGCCTCATATTGCTGAGAATTGTATTGTTCATACATTTGAGATGATTCTGTGTGATGTTCATCGTATGCCTGAGATGTGTTTATGAAATGTTGGTTGTAAGGTTGTGATTGGTATGGGGTTTCACCGTATTCTTATGATGGGTATGTGGTAGCATCGTATTGTTGTGATGTGTAATGGTTAAAAGTATGGAAAGTGCTGTAGTATTGTTGATTTCGCTCGTGGAATGATGGTTGTTGTTTCGTGGCATTTCTTGATCATTTCGTATACGTATGTTTATAGGAAGTTGAACGACAAAGGGATTATTGCATTGATCACGTCTGTGTCCCGCTTTTGTGCATCTGCTGCAATGTATTAGTCTTGGTTCCTCTCCTTGAGATTGTATACGGTTTGTATTTTTAGGACGACCAGGTTGTGGGTTGTCCATTCGAGGAGGAATAGCTTTTTGAATATTTTGCGGAAAATCTCATTGTGACATATTCCCTAGAAAATAAATTGATTCCGAATAAGTGCCTTAATATTTTGGTTTTTTAAACCAATCTGCTACATATTGGACACAATCCGTCAGACCGATAAACCTTGTCACAGCTATTACGTATCCACATTAAGATTTTTGTTAAATGATATTTATAAAAAGGTTTGTGTTTAAATTGTTTATAGTTGAAGGTCTATTTATATGTTTAAAAACAGCTAAAAATTATCAGAATCATGTGCTAAATCACGTCAAATTCTTAGTGATGAAAGCATTGTCAGGGACTTGTCAACTCAATGTTTATATATTATCATTGAATTGTCTAATCTGTCAGTGAATAGTAACAATCATGTGCTAAATCGCGTCCATTTCTTAGTGATGAAAGCATTGTCAGGGACTTGTCAACTCAATGTTTATATATTATCATTGAATTGTCTAATCTGTTAGTGAATAGTAACAATCATGTGCTAAATCGCGTCAAATCCTTAGTTATGAAATCATTGCCAGGGACTTGTCAACTTAATGTTTATATATTATCATTAAATTGTCTAATATATAAACCTGCTTACCATCTTATCATTTTATCACACAACTTTTTAGTAGTACTATCTCTAATGGATGCTAATTTCAATAACAAAACTGATCCATGGGAATTTGGTCTTGATGTAGATGATTCCGATCTACATTTAACACCTTCTTTGCGTTCCTCAAATAGAACACATGTTGAATCATCTACCTTAATCTAAAATCCAGTTACGATAATACCTGGTCCTGC